>DWTT01002249.1:0-10315 GCA_018250895.1 Carterocephalus mandan | reverse complement strand
AATATCATTTTTTGGAGTCGGTGCCAATGTGGAGTCATAAACAAGAATGAATAGTAGGTAGACGGTTCATGCGGCTAGTAAAATTGGTGTTGCCATCCTCGCGGGTGACACAACTAAGTACGCGGCCGTCGATTTCAAAGCGCGTATAACGAAATTGGACGACTACAAAAGTAAGCTGGACAATGTGTATGCGGAGATACTAGATGCCAAGGATTTGGACGACAAAGCCGAGGCGGCATACACTGAAAGCGAGGCGTACACACAGATACTCGATGCCAGGGAAAGGCTTAGTTGCCTCCCGCCCTCCCCCACTCCTCATTCTTCAACCATGACTGCGCCCGCCTCCGTTCTGCACAAAATTGAGCTCCCTCGTTTCAACTCAAAGTTAGAGGATTGGCCCTCATTTATTACTAATTTCAAAAGCCTGACTGATGATATGGTCAACCTCACGGACGCAATCAAGCTGCATTATCTGCTCTCCTGTATTTCTGGTGAGGCGCTCAGCATGATCGCTCACCTTAAAATTACCAATGATAATTCTGAGGTGGCTCTCGAGATCCTGACCAAGCGCTACGAGAACCGTCGCGTATTGATCGACAGGTACGTCGACATCATTCTCGAGCTCTCACCAATCGGCTCCCGGTCAGATATACGACAGCTCTTCCTGACTCCACTCATCTCTGCTCAGTCTGCCCTGCGCAATTTAGATCTGCCCATTAAAGACTGCGACTACGTCTTCGTTTCGAAAGGCGAACTCCGCACACTATTTGAACGCAGGCACGCATCGGGTGATCGCCTACCCACCTTGAACGATTTAATTTCTTTTTTAGAACAACACGCGCGGTGCATAGAAACCGAGAAATCTAACCTCGCGCACTCTTCTCACTCTTCCCAGCCCATGCTCACTTCCCACTCTGCTCCGAGAAGATCACCCAGCCTAGCACGAAGCCCAAACTCATACGGTCGCCAAAATTTCAGGCCAATACAGCCGGCGCAACGTTCAGCCCCTATAACTCGTCAATCCGATACGTCAGCTTACCGTCCGGTCTACACATCCCGTACGCCGCGCTCACCTCCGGCTAGCGCAAATAATAACCTTTATTGCCCTTGGTGCGCCAAAAAGGCCACAAACTAATAGCGTGCTCGGCAATAACCAGCCCATTCCTCATGATGTTTTCCTTATAGTTTTATTAATATTAGATGTTTCATTTCAGGTTTCTCCAGAAGGAGCGAGTTTGACAAGGCAACAGTCACAAAATAAAATTTGGAATAGTGAACAAAGCCTGAGGGTTACTGGATCTCATGTTTTCAATATAATCAAGTTTACTGACAGAAGAGATAAAGTGAAGTATGCTGAAAATATTTTGTTTCCCAAGCAATTTAAAAGTCATGCTGCTGAATGGGGAAGTTCTACAGAGATAACAGCTATTGAACTATTTCATACAATAAAGTACAATGTTGTGGATTTTGTATTTCTAATACATATTCATATATTGGAGCTTCGCCTGATGGATTGATTGGAGAACTAACGGTACCTATTGGAAGTGATATGTCCTTTCTCTATAATTCACAGCTGCACACATAGAAGACTTTTGTGAGCTATTAAAAAATAATAAAATCACTTTAGATTTTGATCATATTGATCAAATGGATGATCACTTAGTGTGGTATTGGCTGGGACGCTCTAAACAACAATTCAGAGAATTATTAGCAGAATTACCTGTGTAGGGACACAATATTATTGTTATGTGTAACACGTATGAATGTCTGAATCAGCGGTCTGTATGCAAGCGTGAGGCATGAGAGGGGCCGGTTAGTTACTGCGCGCTAATCGGCACGAACAGAAGTGTTCGGGGTCCTAGGTTGTTTGTCCAATAAATTCTAACCTTTTCGGTAATTAGTCTTTTCCTTTCGGCGGCAGTAACTCCCGATGCAGGCCAGGGCATCCTATATAAATAGACTCCCGATAATAATCCTACACCTGTATTGCGGAATAGAAATAAAGCAGTTGGTGCTTATCTAATGAAGCTCAGATTCTTTATTTGGAAACCCAGGGAGTAACATGCATGAAAGAAAAGCCATTGTGATTATGGATGGAACTTTTACATATACTTTCAAAAAAGTAGCAACTACTTGTTTCAAAAAAAGACATATTCTCTACATAAATATAGGAACTTCATCAGACCATTCCTCACAGTATGTTTTGATGGGTATTTTATAGATGTCTTTTCCAGCCACAAAGTCAGATGCAGACATTTTAAACGACAAGTTCAATGATACTTATAAACCATTACGCCAATATTTTAGAGAAGGTGATGTTTTTATTTTAGACAGGGGATTCCGAGATAGATTGGAAAGGTTAAAGTACTGTGTGCACTACCCTGTGTCACTACAGCATGGTGAATCTCAAATGTACACTTTAATGTACAAATTAATCCCGAAACTTTTATGCACTATTTTATATAATAGCCACTTAGCCACCCAGATTTCCCGACTTAACCCCAGCTGACTTTTTTTTATGGGGTTATCTCAAGGCAAGAGTTTTTCATACCCCCCTTTTACGAATTTGGACTAGCTGAAGACAATAACGACAGAAGTGAGAGCCATATCAGTTGACGTTCTGCGGCGCGTCTCGGCAAATTCGCGTGTCCGCTTTAAAGAGTACATTCGCCGTGATGGAAGACATCTTGACGGTGTAATATTCCGTACAATAAATCAGCATTAATACACTATAATTCACCACAGTTAAAATATTGTAATGGTTTTTTATATAAATTTTCAAAGTTCAGCGCAAAAAAAATCGGCGCTGAGACACAAAAATATACTTTATTAATAATAGGTTTAAATGCAAGCTCAAGCAGTACAAATACTCCTAAGAGGTAGGACTGTTTAATTTGTATGTTGCACTGTAAGTTTGCTTTCATCTTTTTGGTTTTATATCTTTATTTTAATTTATTTACCAGTAAAAGTGAAGAAATATTTATTTTCAATTTCATGTTTTAGTAGAAAGAAGCTACGCTAAGCTAGAATTGTGGCATTAGTTCGCGAAAGGCCCATAATTGAAGACAAGCGAACTAACGCAAAAAATATTGAATTAATAATAAAAAAAGGGACGAATTGGCTATAGCTTATAATGCGCAACTATACGTTTTTTCCAAGAAGTAGCATACATCTTTTTTTTTCCCCGCTGGGAAATTCGTTTACGCATCCTGCCTGGTTTTATAAGAACACAGACAGGTATGTGGGACTCGCTGAAGACCAGAATACCCACTAAAACCCAGCGGCATCATCAGCGTCTTAGATGAAGCGCCACGTGATCGCTAGCGCATTACTACCGTGACAAGTAGCATTTATGTTCGGGCGAACGTGTGCGGCACCCCCTACCGCGTCTTGCGTGTGCGGTCGCCACAGAACCGGTTGGAGCTCGCCTCCAACCACCACTCGGCCTACTACACCGCTCGCGACCGAACACCGCCCGCGATCCTATCAATTGTTCTCATATACCTAATTCTTCATTACACCAGTGCGAACAGAGTCCTTTTTTTATTTCTACGAGCCCTACCAAAGCTCACCCCAACAGCATACAACTAAAAATATGTTGGGAAAACATAAAAACTGTGAGGAAGAAGAAGCTATCCCAGGAATGTTCCTATATGACAGGCACAGGAGGTGGTCCTTCAGCTTCCGTAGACAATGTTGTCGATATGATATGCCCATTTATTAATTTAAAAGATCTCGGAGTAATCGATTCTATCTCAATCGAAAGTA
The DNA here is from genome assembly GCA_018250895.1 of Carterocephalus mandan. Classification (NCBI taxonomy): domain Eukaryota; kingdom Metazoa; phylum Arthropoda; class Insecta; order Lepidoptera; family Hesperiidae; genus Carterocephalus; species Carterocephalus mandan. The sequence goes on along the minus strand of DWTT01002249.1, from coordinate 6,547 downwards.
TAAAACATATATTTTATTATTAACAGATTGTGTCATATTTTTCATTATTAACAAATTGTGTTTGCAAAATGATTGATGACAGGTTACAGGATAGGTTAGATAACCTTGGGTGTACCTATCTGTATTGAATTTAAATTAATTATCAGCCCCCCACATTAAAATTAAGGCCGGTGTACACGCAGCTTTAGATCATAACAATATACTTATTACGGAATTACTTTTCCAACATAGCACTTTAACAAAAGTAATAAGAATTGTAGCATGGATATCTCGTTTTTATCATTAACATCATCAGAGCTAAACTCAGCTTTTATTTTAATCATTAGGGATGTCCAAACACAAGATTTTTATGATGATATCAAAATTATTAAGCAGAAAGGGCTTGTGCATACGAGCAGTAGGATTTATAGCCTTAACCCGGTGGTGCCCGATGAACAGGGTGTATTACGAGTTGGTGGAAGGTTAGAAAACGCTCAATTGAGCCCTTCAGCAAAGCACCCCATCATACTCTCCAATAAGGGCCGACTTACAGATCTAGTCATTGACCAGGCCCATTTAAATACTTTACACGGTGGACCCCGACTGACTCTTGCTTATATCCGTAACATGTGCTGGATACTAAGCGGAATCAGGACTTTTACGTTAAAAACCAGTAAAAATATCAATCAGCGTCCCGTTAGCAAACTTGTATTATTGCCCGTTTGTGAGCAGCCCTACGACTCACAACAAACGACGGAACCCGATACTTCTAATGAACAATCCTCCTTCTACAACCAAGAACCCACCGGCTATCAAAATATATAACAAAATTGGCGACGAGTGTTCAAAATAAGTAAATATATGTTCGCAAGGCGTCTCGGTTTAATTTGATTGCGCTAATTAACCGCCATCTTAGACACCGGCCGGCTTGCGTAGCAAGGCAAGGAGCAAAGGTCACGGACCCACAAGAGCGTCAGTGTGCTTCATTGAATTAAATAAATTAATGGAAATTGTACAAAATTGTAGCGTCCATAGCCCAGTAGCTCGCGTCGATTCAATGTCGACGCGACCCAGACATCAAGGAGGGAAAAAAAAATAAGATGCGTATCTTACATTGGTGACCCCGCGAAGAACATCCCCGCGAAAAAGAATAAAATAAAATGACGCCGCCGCCGCCGTCTCCGCCGACTCAAGTGCCAGGACCCGCTATCCTTCCGGTTGAACGTAAAAGTGAAGTGCTTCAACCCGAAAATGAAATAGCAGTGATTTCGGTATCTTCACGTATTGCCGATTTCTGGACCGACCAGCCACGTGTATGGTTTGTACGAGCTGAATCCGTACTCACGCCACAAAAGATGGCTGACGAGTCAAAATTCAAAAAAACAAACATACAGGCACAAAACAAGACCATTTACCATATCATTTACATCAGTAGCGCCAAGAATTGGGGGCATAATTCAAAACTTGGTAAAGATATCAGATCACACCAGTACAAATGTACTTCAATTACATGTATTAAGTGTCTTCTGGGGTACATTACTACCGGCATTGATCGTACAACACTTAAAAACATTCTCATCCCAAGTGATTTTAAAGTGGCAGAACGCGTAACTCATAACCTTGGACTTGCAACTAACAAAAACGCACAAACTGCAACTACAAGTGTCCAAGGGGAAATCATCTATTTCAGATACAAGGGCCAGCACGAGCAGAGCCTATCGGAAGAATGGTTAGAAGCAATAATGACGCCGATGAAGGCATATTACGAGATTCCGTCGACGAAATGTTTGATTTCGACGAACAAAACCATGGTGTTAGAAATGAACAGAATACCGTTCAAAGGGGACACGGAAAACGGAGAAATACTCTTCAAGCAATACGCTTACTACACAGCAGAACAAAGACCTTGTGCTGCATTTATGTGAGAACAAAGCTTTTGACGAAGGAGAAGCTCAAAAGCTATTATGTAGAACACCTGAAGGGATTGCCTTTCAATTTGTTTAAGGATTTGACGACAGACTTAATATCGGAGTATCAATTGCAAAGACATTGGTATTTCAGGAGTCAACCCATCAAAGACTACTCCGAGCAAAATAACACGCTCTAAAAATGAACGAAAAGGCTAACAACCGTTAGCCTAGAATAGCGTTATTAATAAGCACGCTCCATTCAAATAATGTTAACGTTCGCGAGAAAAACTAGACACCATTTCTATGGACTAACATGAAAAAATAATAATCTTTTCTTCTATGGACCACCTAGCACAGGAAAAACAATGATAATGAAAACGTTAGTAGAAATGCAATATAACTATGCAATACTAACATGTCTGCAAACGACATCACCATTTAACTTTGCAAACTTGTATTGTAGAAATGCATGCTTTATGGACGAATGCAAGTTAACTGACAACCAACACGAACAATGGAAATTATTAGCAGGAAGACAAACAATGAATACGGACATGGAAGTATAAAATTTTGTCAGGCCCTTTGGTGCAATCGGTAGTGACCCTGTCTGTTGCACCCTACCAGGGGTCGTGGGTTCGAATCCCACTCAGGACAAATATTCGTGTGATAATATAATATTATATGTATAATATTGTTCTATGTCTGGATGTTAGTATTATCCATTTATGTATGTATTTAAAAATATATAGTATATGGGCGCGAAACCATTACTAACCTATTTCAACCTAACCTAACCTATTTTGTCCCCCGTCTAATGGGCTTTCATTTGACACCTCTCTCGTTTCTCTAGGACTTCTACCGTTACACTGCGATTATGAATAACATGTTGCTTGATCAACCACAATTTCCAGCACGTTGGAAATGTTCATTTTTAGTGTTAAGACCTCAAATAATATTACCAGAGTACAAATAATAGAAAGAAATCTTTTAATTTTTTGGTGACTATAACGGTGATATAAAACCAATAATTATTTTAAATGGCACATATATTAGCAGTAGCTACACATATAACAAAAAAACTTACAGCCTCCAAAGCCTAACAAGTACCAAAATCTGGTAAAACCGTTTTTGTTGATGGTGTGTACAGATGGATACATACTCGTAGTAGAAGTGCTGCTACTAACTCTGATGAGGAAATTATGAAAAATGAATTTAAAGATAATTCTGTGTTAGCCTGGTGACGCCATTATTTTAGATACGGGGTTTCGCGATGCCCTGCCTTATCATAATGATTATGGCTACAGGACATATGTTCCAGGTTTATTACAGACGGTAATCCCAACTTCCAACTTGAGCAGCTAACAAATCCAGGACAGTTAAAATATGTAGGTGGGTAGTAGAGATAGTCAACGGGCATTTTAAGCGCGACTTTAAACTGCGTTCTATTCGCAAATTACGAATATAATTACGAATTCGCAAATAACGATTCTGTTTTACAACAAAACAAAATCGTAATTTTAAGTAAGGAATGTGTTTTTAGTCTTCAACTGTTTATTTTGTCATGTATATTTAGATACCCAGTTATTGACTTAAATTTATCTTTTAGAAGATATACAACTGGTTCCACCAAGGCAACAAACTGAGGACAAGCCGCCTAGGCTGCAACACAAAATTGTGAAGGATGTAGAGTTTCGTAAGTAAATTGAATAGTAGTATAATTGTAGTCCTAGTGGGTGGTTCGACATGAACATTTTCACGGATTGGTTCTAAAAATTACTCCTTAAAATTAAAAAGTCAACCAGGGAAAAAATGATAATAAGCGACAATTTGTCCTCGCACATATCCATCGACGTTCTCAAGCTATGCCAGAAAAATAATATCGAGTTTCTCTGTTTACTAGCAAATAGTACACATCTAACGCAACCTTCCGCCCATTAATAGTGAGAATGCCCACTATTTCGGCAATGGCTTGCTTTGTTAAAAATTTAATTGAAAGTTAATTTTAAGTTTAATTAAGCATTTTTTTTGTATGAACCAAGTTAATAGATCTCTTAAAAATATATGCGATTTTCATTTATAGTTACATTTTTCTTAATCCTGGGTCATGTTCCGGTAGTGCAAAGTAAAAAATGAACGTGTTTCATTGCTCCATAGCATAAATATACGTAAGTAGATGTTGGAGCAAAGTTACCCTTAGTCAAAGAACTACTTTGCTCCAAAAACAAAGTTTAAAAAAATCAAAACAAAGCGTTAAACTTCAACAATTTTTTTGTCTTGCTATTCCTGAAATGTGCTTCTGTTCGGTCAAACCAAAAGCAGAGTTATAAAATACGCTTTTCTCCATTTTTAATACAATCTTTGAAAGTGGAGCCAAAATTGGTGCAAAATAGGAACGTTTTACGGTATGTATATAAATTCTATTAGAATTTTAAATGTAATCTTTGTGTAACAGAGGACCTGCAAGTGCCAGCGTTGGAACCGGGGCACTTTCTTCGTGCTGATACTCCAGGTGCCGATACGATCCCTAATTCTCCCAGAACCCTGGATAGTGATCCAGGGCGTTTAAATACTATTAGCAACATGGAACTGATGGAAAAAACTCCTATTAAAAGGAGAATTGACGTTGATGATTCAGATGACGCAGAATAAATAATTAGGAATTTCGTATATTTCTTATTTTTACCTTTTCTTTGAGTCTAGTAGTAAGTAATAATCAAAGAATATCCAAAATACTTTTTCCATCTTGCCAAGACAGAAAGGGACAGAATGAAGACTAGAGAGAGGCATAGGTAATATGTGTATTTCTATCCAATTCATCGTTGATTACTTAATTGTGTGAATTTTATGTTAGCTATAGAAGTGGGAGCTGAAGTGGAATTACCAGCCGTGCCATCTACAAGTAAACAGGGTGCTGTGATTGGTATGCATCAAACAGATAAAATATGCAAGGCAAGGAAAATTAAAAAAACTTTCTTTTTTTCAGGAGTTAACGACAAACAGTTTGCCGAGACAATTAACGAGTGGATGAAATTAATTGATGACTTAAGCGACTGTGACATGGACACAGACAACGAGACCTGTCCCTTCCCAACTATAACCTCACGTAACGCTGCGGCAGAGCCGGCTGTTTAAACAGCTGTCATCTTATGAAGCTTGTGTACTGGAGACTGAACACCGACAGAACGACTTAGCTTTGAGAGAATTTGTACCGACTGACTGTTACGATTGTAACTGGAGAAAAGACGAACAAATTTTTAATTGACGACGAGAGAATTTTGCTGGGATTCCAGGTCCGACTTTTCCTATCTCAGACCAGGCACGTATCGTCAACATTTTTAAGATTTACATTTATAAGATACGACAATGACTTTATAGATAGACTTTGCAATGTAACTAACCGATATGCCACCCAGAAAATAACTGTACATAAAGAACAAAACAAGTTTCTTCCGACTTCAAGGCTGTATAGATGGACACCGACTGACACAGACGAAATGGTTAGTTTTTTAGCAATAACAATTTTGCAAGGGCTCTACCCCTGCCAGAGGAGGAATCTTATTTTTCTTTCAATGGATTCGACACTATGCCTTATTTTCGCCAAATACTGTCATATAACAGGTACTTTCTGATAAAATCACTCACCATTTCGTCGACAGTGATACCATAACAGAACCGACTAAGATGTGCAAAATTCAGCCGATTATAGATTACTTCAATAAAACATTTTCTACCCTTTTCTATCCACATCAAGAGATAGTCATAGAGTCACGAGCCGCGAGAGCGATGCTCCGGCCCGTGTTGACATCCCGACTACCACTGCGCACTAAACTTGGCATATACAAGTGCTATATCCGATCTAGGCTTACGTACGCGGCGCCAGCATGGTATGCTCTGGCGGCGGCCACGCAGCGCAAGCGTCTTCAGGCCCAGCAAAACCTCGCTCTGCGAGAAATCACAGGAGCGGGGCGCTACGTCCGGAATTGCGCGCGACTGCAGGCTGGAGTCGCTGGATGAGTTTGTGACCCGGTTGGTGCGTTAAGTAAATTTATTCGTTAAGAAATGCGAATACGTTTTAAACAATTACGGAAATAATACAGCAGAAGGATACGATTCCATGCTAGAAATAATAACTAGCAAATTAACAGGTAAAGCAGCTTCAGTTGTTAGTGAAAACGATTACGTATTACACGAATGGATATTGTTAAAAAATTTATTAATTCAATATTTCGGGGACCAAAAGAATTGGAATTTCTTAACTTACGTCCGAATGAGACATATAATCATATAATTTATTTTCAAAGGTTGGTTATAAATGAAAATGATAGGCAAACCAGAGATACTAAAATGGCAAATACAGCAAATTAATATTTTTCTAAATAACTTACCACAATCATTATTAGGTACAATCAGAATTAAAAATCCAGACTCGTTAGAACAAGCGTCGCTTAGTCATCACATCACCGAAATTCTCAAAATATGTTCAACAGAAATCCAGGACAGAAATTTTTCGTTTCCCTCCCCAACGTTTTAATCCTCGATCTTTCCAACTAGTCCAGGAGGAATCGGCGCATGAGTACCGAAAATATAATTCTTGCAGATCCTATTTCAGATCTGGCAAAAAAGTTGTCCAAATTAATATGTAGGTCTAGATGTAATTA
>DWTT01002248.1:0-10317 GCA_018250895.1 Carterocephalus mandan | reverse complement strand
TAGTGCTCCCCTACGTTATAAAAGGAACCCCTGTGTAAAATTTCAAGTTTCTAACCCTTACAGTTTAGGCCCTGCGTTGATATGTCAGTCAGTCAGTCAGTCAGTCAGCTTCTTCTTTTATATATATAGATACAGTAGGTAATATATAAGCAGGATGATATTATTCGAACCCAGGACCTATGGTTCAGAAGTCACACCACCGCGCCACGTAGGTAGACGTTAGTTGTCGTCGAATTATGATCGAGTTTGTACATATTTGTTATTTTTAAAACAGTTTTAAACACCACTTTTAAAAATGCAAATATGCACTAAAAATTCGTGACGGCAACCATGTGTCCTGCGGACGTCGATGACGTAACGAGTGCCCCATTCATTCGGACCCTGGCCACGGAATACATAATAGTACTTGGCGCATTCTCTGTGGATTAACACGAATGGCCTTTAATTGTACTCAAAGGGATGCACTTCTGGCCTACAAATAAATTTCATCGCATATAACTCACATTTTTATATTTTTACAATATTGATAATTGCTAGCGCAGAAGTTTCATGATTTTTAAAATAAAATTAACGCTACAAACTCACATTAAACATCATTATTTAACATCCATAACCGAATCGCTGCTAAGCCTTTTACCTAAACAGAATTAACAGTAAAAGTAATTTTAATACACAGTACCGAAATTGTATTCTTGGTGTTAAACCCGACGGAATGAGCCAAATTTCTGCATAAATGGTACTCGTTATGTGGGCGTTGTCCACGTTATTTATAATGTCGGTTGTCTTATTACTCGTATTTATTTTTAACATGAAAATACTGCAATAGTTGTGATTAAAAATCTGTTATGTAGGTATAGGTAAAATTGATTTAGTCAATTTGTTTTGAGAAATAGGTCGACAGAAGAGATAAATAATTCTACGTAACTTTATTCTGTTTCTGAGATCCGATCCTTTGAGAATAAAAGTATTAATTTAAAATTCATCCTTCGCTCTTACCTTGTGATTATGGTATGAACTGCTTTTGCCTCGAACAGTCTGGTCACGTACGCTGTCCTTTCCCAGATTTAGGTGCGGGATAACGTCCCGTGCTTTATCTTTATCTGTCACTAACAAATGATGGGTGTAGGAAAGAGATAGATATAAATTATTATATTTTGTAGAGTAATTCCTTTTGTCTAATGTCTGTTAGTGTAGAGATTGGTCTAAAGATAATAACTGTTTTGGTGCAATATATTTCAGTTAACTGTCTCGAATAATGACTAGTATGTTTCTAGGTTCAAGTAATCATGAGTTATTATTAGAAAGACAAATTATTTAGAACACATTTCTAAAAAATTAAGATTATAAAATGAGTTGCACATGTTTCAAGAAGTTAAAATAAACGCTAAACGAAATCAGTATACCTACCTACCTGACAGAAATATGAAATCATCCCTAGCTTTTACAATTGCGTTGCAGTTGAAGGATCATAATTTCAATTTCCTGACTAATTCTAAAATATTATGACGATTTCAGCAAGATTCGTTTTTGTCTACCTACTTCACTTGACATACATTTGTTACATACATAAAAGAGACAGTGTAGGTACCACAAAAAAATTATGATTCCAATTTATGTCATTGTAAACAAAATATTACATAATTCGTATTCTGGCAAATGTACCTTGATGTGTGAAAATGTGATTGTATGAAATAATATTTTGTATATTTAATTTTTCAACCAAAGCATAAATTTATGTGAATGTTTGATAACTCAGAAAAAACTAAATTTGTCTTGTTATATGAATACTCTTAACTAACATAAGTGTGTTCGTTGTTGATAACAACATGATATAGCATGGGTAAAAGTTAAACTCATGGAAAAGAAAGTAAAAAAAGTCTTTCTTCGATGTGTGAAATGTAAATAGGTTCTTCGTTCCTTTCCATGAAATCAAACCCCTCAATTGCTGTTACTTAACTTGTTGCTAACGTTAGAATAAAAGAAGTTATTATTAAAAGGAATTTTATTTCAAGCTTTACACGACAATCTTTATAAATATTATGGTTTTACTTATCCTTGTATTATTTAATTGAACTGATTGTCTAATGAGGATAAATAAGGAAAAGAAAAGAAAAATCTTATGCAAAAATTATCACAATGGCTTTATTAAAGTACATAAATAGGTATACTTGTGACTTATATGGACATTTATATACACAATATTTACAAATTCACATAATATTCTACAGCAGTCTTATAGAATTTATTTACACCAACAATACGAAATGAATCGCCTTTTGTAACGGCTAGAAATTACAAAAATAGACTAAAATCTTAATTATTTGGTAAAGCGCGCGATGCGATTAATACAATTTACACAAAAGCTTCGAATAAATGAGTTTTTACTGACGAGTTCATGAGAAGCGTAGACTAGACAAGGTAAGCTTGACCCGAATGCTGTGTGTCAATTAGTGGAGGCGGCGGGGGCCAATGCCTAAACTCCCGCCGCCTGTTCGGATTACTTCCACCCAGCCCTAATGACGAGTAATCAGAGTCTATGGAAGAGTATATGTGATCCGATGGAGGCCTTCCATTCGGCCCGTATGCCGTATGCCCTTGCTGTTCACGCCCTTCCATAAACACCGGCGTCGTACTCACGCCATCACCTGACCCTCTCACTTTTTCCGTAAACGAAAACGACCTAATCGTTCCATTCTGTGTCCCACCCTGCATTGTATAAGAATTTATATTGTCCCTATAACTAGGCTTAGATCTAAATCGCCTATCTGGCATCGCATAGCGAAGTTTCTCCCAAAATTTATTTTGGCCCCATCTTATCCTCGAGCTCGTTTTTAAATACGGCCGTAGATCGGGATCACATGCGGCCTCAGGCAATACTGAACTTTCTTCTATTATAACTAAGGTATAAATTCGGGATTTAAGAATTTCGTGGAGCGCTTGTCTAAATTCAAAACGTGACCATTCCGTTTCTATGAAATTTCTTGTTAAAACAAGAACTATGCGTTTGGATGCCTCAGCGGCTTCGGGAAGCGGTAACGTACATTGCATATATGCAACGCCGTGCTGGGGAATATCTCTATAATGTAGGCAAAGATGATATGACGGGCTTCCGTTTTCCAATTCGGCAGCCAAAGTTTGAATAACAAAGTCATCATCCTTTGGACTGTAGCACACATAAGCATCATATAATTTATCAGTGTCGTCGTATGCTCCAGTCAATGGGAACAATCTTATTCCACAGCTTGTATACAACCATATTCGGATTGTGTCCCTGAATAAGAAAATAACAAGGGTGACAAGCACTATTAACGTAAATCCGGTGAGCGTAGTCACCATCATGGGCATGTAATTTGAAACCATCATATTATCTATTGCAGAATCTCCCGCATAATAGTCACTACATATCGTCCCATTCAGATTTAACTCCTTTTTTTGAGGTCCAGGATTACCGATATTCCAACACCACACATCTGAGATATCCTTAATTTTAGGAACATTTTCCGATATGTAAGCAGTAAATCTTTGTAAATATCTACATTTACAAGACCACATATTATTACCTATTGCTACACTGTTCAACTTTTTATTAACACTTAGGCTCCAGATGTCAAAATCTACGAGTCGGTTGCCATCTAACCTCAAGATTTTTAATGAGCATAATGTCAAAAATGTTGTATTCTCTATATGGCTTATGAAATTGTCTTGTAGATAAAGCTCGTTAAGTTGCGTCAAATGTTCAAACTCATAACCGTTTAGATGTTTCAGTTTATTGTCCCCGAGATGCAATATTACGAGGGAAGATAAGCCGGCAAATGTCCTATTCTGTATGTTTTCAACTTGACTCGAATTTACATAAAGCGACCTCATATTTTTTCTTCCGATGAATGCATAATTTTGCAATTCTTTAAAGTCATTTCCATCTAAATAGACCTCCGTAGCGTCCATGGGTATTTTTTCAGGGATATCAACCGCACGTTGGTTGGAACAGTCGACAACATTTGTATGCCAAGTAGGATCGTGGTAACAAGAGCAGTTATTAGGGCAGGTCATTTGGCAATCGCAAGCAACGTAATCACAACAATGGCATAAAGTAAAACAGTGTGTTTCGTATGTACACAAAAAGTCAGTAGATTTTAAATTACTCAAAGGTATGTGGGTTACTCCTCTAGTATGCGTCATTTTACATAGAACATTTTCTAAATCCATTATTCTTGGATATTGCCTCATCGAAGTCATATTATTAATCAAGGGCAGCCATTCCATTGAACAGTCGCAATCGAACGGATTTCCTCCTATGTAAAACTCTGGCAAAGACTTATTTAGGGGAACTGGGGATAACCGGAGGCTGTTGATATCTAAATGAGATATCTCATTTGCGTAAATATCAACTCTGGTAAGATTACGTTTCTCCATAAACGTATTTAGGTATATGTTATTTATGTGGTTGTTGTTTATGAACAAAAGCTCAACACTGTTTGGAATAGCTAATGGAGAAATTTCTACAATACGATTATGGCTCACGTCTAAAGTTTTTATGCGAATTTCATCTTGAAGTTTATAGTAGTTACCCAAATGTTCAATGAAATTTCCATGTACATCTAACCATTTTAAATTGCTAGGTATAAAGGCATAATCAAACCAAACTAAGTGATTTTCGGATAAATTCAGCCACAATAAACTGAGAACTGCCGAAAATACTCCGTTTATATCTGATATAAAATTGCCATCTAATCTGATAGCTTCTAATTGCTTATTACGTTGAAAGCTGCCCCTCTCAACAGCCTGTATTTTATTTTTTGCTAAATTTAATACTTGCAAACTCGGCAAATCCCAAAACATTCCGACTGATAAATTTCCTATTTGATTATCAATTATTCGTAAACCGGTCAACTGATCTAAGTTTTTAAATGAACCATTTTTTATATCCGTTATTTGATTTTCACCTAAATCTAATGTTTTCAATAGAGCCAATTCCCAAATAGCAGATGGGACTTCTGTCAACTGATTTGAACTAAAGTCTAACTCCTTTAAGTCCGAACAATTTTTAAAAGCCTTTGGGTCAATGCTTACTAACAAATTATTATTGAGATTCAACTTACTAAGAACAAATAAACCATTAAAAAGGAACTCGTCAATAGTGTGCAAACGATTTTCTGCTATATTCAACGTATGTAAATTATATAAAGGAAGAAATGTATTCTCTTCAATATATCCGATAGAATTATTCTTTAAATCTAATATCTGTAAGAAGAATAAATCCTTAAACGTCTTACCATCTATCCTCGTCAACGCATTATTGGATAAATTCAGAATGACTAAGCGTATGAGGCCTATAAATGTTCCACCGTCTATATGAGCACTCGAGAGCTGATTATTCGATAAATCTAAGACAAGCAGCTGTTCTAATCGGTGGAACACGCCTCGGGCTAATTCAAATAGTTGGTTATTATTCAAATACACTTCTCGTAACTCTTTCGTGTTGGCAAATGTGCCCTCCGGGATCAACTGTAGGTTATTATATGAAATGTTTAATATCCGTAATGATAAAAGTCCGTTGAATATTTCACTTGATATATCCGTTATATTATTATTTTGAAGTCTCAGCTCTTGAAGCCGCCTCAATCCCGTGATTTCTGATTCCTCACTCAGTGACTTGATTTCGTTAAAGCTAATGTCTAAACTTCTGAGACCGGATCCACAACTGCTTCCAAAGCCTAGACGATCAATGCTTTTTATTTTATTGTGAGTGATGTTTAACACTTGTAAGCCATCGAGTGGACAAAACACATCTGTTGGTATGGTCTTCAAGTTGTTTTTCCCCAAATCCAGCGTTTGTAGTTCTCTGAGCCCATTGAAAGTACCAAGCGCGAGCTCTAAGTTCTTATTTGGGCTCCAATCATAGTTTTTAGATCGAATTGATAACTTTTTTAATTCACGTAAACCTTCAAACGCGTTACCCGGTATTCTCAGTAACTTGCAGTTCCGTAGTGTTAAATCGGCAAGCGAAGAAAATCTTTGAAAATAGTTAGCTTCTAGGTAACTTTCAAAAAGTAACAACTCGTTGCACTCGATCAACATTCGTTTTATAGTCTCAGGTAATGTTGATGTTAAACCAGATCCATCTGGTTCAAGGGTCCGCACGTGACAAAGAGAGCCACCTTCCTCTTCTATTGATATTGGCCCACAACTATCTACACCTCTCACAGTATTTACACCCAAAGTTACTAGTAAAAGAGTCAGCAAATGAAACATTTTCTTTATACATTTGTTCTGTTATCCGAAAATATAACTTTAAACTTTTAGTCACTTCGTAATTTTATTGTGAACTTCACTCGTTTGTATCACTCCACTGTTTACATTGCGACGCACGTATTTTCACCGCTGGAGGCAACGCGCGCACGCGCTCCTCTCATCGTAGTTTGTGTGCGACTGGCTAGGCGGTTGGCTGTTTTAGCGAGAGTGGTGCGATCGGGTCGCCCCTCCGTCCCCTGCACCCCAACGTCCTCACACAGACATAGTTACACGTTACCTCGCATGGCGCCACTTGCGCGACCAGCAGCGCTCGTACAATTATGTAATGTTTTCTTAATCGAGCTGCCGGTATCACTTGAATTAAAAAAGAAAGCGAATAGTTATGGCGTTATCCATTCTTCTTCGACCTTACCTACGTCGATCTTTTCTTAGTAATAAAAGTCTAATGAACCTGACATGGCGAGTTAGCAACAGAATATCTATTTATAAGGCGGCTTTTAAGTGATTAGCATAGATGCGTAAATAACATGAAACATAAAATAACGCTCAATAAAATAAATGGAAAGCAAAAAAAGGACAATAAAACATCAAAGTGACAATCAAGTACAATGCTCAGGTATGCTGTTTTGGGCACCCTTAATTCTTTTTCCGTCACTTATTGAATTCCCCACTCGCATACTTTGGTGAAGATACCCAATAAAGCTTGTTTGGAATCATGTGGCCCCTTCACATATTTTTGTCTAAAGTAACGTATAGAATTTTCAAATAGACGACGGCCGTTTTCGGGCTACAAATTCCGGTATCTCGTACGGGCGGGAAGAGGTGCAAAGTTGGCGGGAGTTGATAATTTGATTTCCTTGTTCGACACGTAAAGTCGTTTACGGTCTAACTAGAAGTTAGCTACGAATAGAATACGGCGAAAGTTTCTGAAGCAGGCGCTGAGAATGAAGATACCTCACTGAAGTCGATTGTGGAATGTATTATGAGATTCCATCCGTGTATATGTTTTCCTGTAAATCTAGGCCATTCTAGGCAAATCCTATGATTCTATGACCCGAGCGGATTGGATGAATGCCTAATAACCTAAGCGAGCACCAGATTATTACCAGTTACTAAATTTACGTTATGTAACTATTTTATGTTTAAACGGCAAAAGTTTTTTTAAATTAAATACCTACTCACACTGATCGCATCCTAGATTTCCTATATTTGCCAGTTACATATTGAAGAAATGATTAATTAGCATACTCATATCCTGCTCGTAAAATAACAACATATCTTAGGAAGTATGTATTAAGCTCATCGTAACCTGTAATTATGTAGGTACTCGTACATAGATTACATTTCAGAAATGCATTACTATTACGTATTTCTTAAGTAATTATGTAGTTGTATACGTTAGATACAACATTGCCTAGATGAATAAATAATAATATGTACTTACTACGTTGTATCCGTGCGTCTTACTCGAACAAAAAATCACATTAGCGCGAAGTTTTCGCACTCAGCTGATAAAACACGGCCGTGACATCCGAAAGCACCTCAAATAGTGTGATATCCTTAATATTAATGTCTCGTAGCTGAGTATCCTGTATCAAAAGTTCTCGATGTTGAGTCCTCAGCGCTTGATAAATGGCTTTTCCCGCTTTCACAAACTTCATCGTATGTTTTTTGTTAGTAGGCTGTCGTTCTGAACATTCTGGAAAAGTGTTTTTGTCAAGTGGCAGGACATGGTAATAATATCTCAAATGGACCTTGTATAACTGAATACAATTTTGGTTTGAATAGGAATAAAATGAAACAAATGAATAAGAAATTTTAACTTTGAATAGAATTTTCTAATACTTTCTTACTACGTTTATATAGTTATGGCACAGAGTAGACATATCTACTTTGTGGTTATGGCAGGCGTATATAATGTGCTGGAATAAATTAATTCTTCTCTAATGAAGCAAACCAGTGACAGCCTAGTGGCTATCTAAATCGCCTCTCACTCGAGCGGTCCGGGTTAAAATCCCAGCGGCACGCACCAATGACTTTTCAAAATTATGTGCGATTTAAGAAATTAAATGTCACTTACTATAACGGTGAAGGACACATCGTGAGGAAAGTTGCATGCCTGAGAATACATCATAATGTTCTCCAAGGCATGTGAAGTCTGCCAATCCGCACTTGGCCAGCGTGGAGGACTAAGGCCTAATCCCTCTCAGAGGAGACTCGTGCCCAACAGTGGGACAAAGAAAGGGTTGTGATGATGATGATGACTCTAATATATACTCAAAATTAATTTGATTTAATAGTTACTTTATATTATTTTTTTAAATTGAGCGTGATAAACGCCATTTGCTGAAATATATTATGTATTGTGTTGACATGCTGAGCCGGCTATAGGATCCTTAAAATGAAGCCTTGGGTAGTTATAGGAAAGAAATAAAATCCTTTTGTATCACGATAAAAAGGAAATGTCCTTCAGTTGTTTAGTTCTTATAGCTCATGTCATAAAACAGATCACACGATTCTAAATTACATAAAGCTTAAGTTGATTTTTCCCTGTCTCCCCTGCTGGCATGCCACTACGCCTGTAGGTACTGCCGGCTGGACGCGACGTGCCACGACTGCCGATGACATCTCACTAATGCAATCTGCTATCTCCCCGCCGGATTGTACGTATAGTATACAATTTGATAATAATCTTTAGTAAATCTTATAAGATTACTAGTTAAAATCTTATTTGCAATCCAGCAGGAATAGACAATACTTAAGCCAGATATATATTTGTATTCAGCTTTATGAATCATCTTTTGCTATTGTAATATTGAGACCTATATACTACATAAATATTGCGACCAGGATTCCACCTACATTACAAACATAAATCTGACCGTGATTCAAGAAAATGATCCGTCGAATTTATTTAATCTATAAGCACCTTAGAAAAATTGCAGCAAAGGCGAACTCAATGCTAAAAAACATTCAATTGGTATAATTCTGATACACTGAGCAATGACATTTTCCATTTGATTAAACTTTACCACACCTGTGTTACACCTCCTTTATAAATTCGAAAATTAAATGCATCCGGAAGAAACATAAAGGAGCCAGTAAATCCACTAAGATATTTCATCATTAAGAAACAATTTCAGCTCTCATGTAATTAAAATTCACACACGAACAATGCTTATTGGTCCTATCTGATTAAATTGCGTAGAGAATACTTCTTGGCGAAAATCCTGTTATTGGTTATCTTTGCGGATATTAACGCGGTGCTACCGTATATCAAGGGTTTTCTTCAGTGAGATTGCAAGAGGTGATTGGATATTCCGAATACATTAAGGTTATTCGGTTCGTACGGCAGCGTTCGAACGCACGGATGATCCTATCTCATGTGAAGTCAATTATTTATGGCTCTGAGCATATACGTAAAGCTAAACAATGTTTAATTTTAAGTTCTAACAGCTTGATTTCATATTACACTATTATCTTCATAACTATTACTACTAAGTTCCTTGCGATTTTGGGCGTCGACTTCGATGTGCAGTATCGTGGTCATCTGGAAAGAATTGCCAAACTTGCAGCAAGGAAGCTCGGTGTGCTGAACAGGACGTGATGTTATTTTACTCTCAAGCACCAGCTTATATTGTTTAAGTCCCAAGTGTGGCCGCATAAGTATGGAATACTGCTCCCACCTCTGGGCTGATGCCAGCTTGCCAGCTTAGCCCACTTGACTTCATACAGCGGCCAGCGATCCGAGTTGTCGACGATCTCAAACTTACTGGTAAATTAGAGGACCTCAGCCTTCGGAGAGACATAGGTTCTCTCTGTGTCCTCTATCGAAATTACCGTGGTGAGTGCTCAGAGGAACTTTCACAGTGTGATACCTCCAACCTCATTCTGCTTTCGCAATACTTGCCAAGGTTTGATGTCCTATCCACACCGTATTTACTCCATTCACCATCCACATCTTGCGGTCCTTCTTTTGGAGAAGGAGTCACCTGTGGAATTGGCTTCCATTTGATGTATTTCCTTTTGGCTACGACATGCAGCACTTCAAGAAGAGTGTGAATC
>DWTT01002247.1:0-10318 GCA_018250895.1 Carterocephalus mandan | reverse complement strand
CAACTGTATTAAAAATAGTTGTTCAGTACACGTGCGGAACCGTCATTGCAACTTGTTCCGACTGTCAACCCTCGCCTCGGCTCGGGTAGACATTTTGTCGGAACTCTTTGCAATGACAGGCTTTCCGCACTTGTAGCGAAATATACTATAGGTTACAATATAATTGAAATCAAAACATCTCCCATTATTTAATAAGCTAGGTAGGTACCACGGGTAAGTTGCCGTATATGGTCCATAGTAATGATCACTGTCTATTCATTCTGTTTATGACTTTATATGACATTAATTAATATATAAAAAAAACTATTTACGTAATAAGAATATTATTTAATTGTAATAAAATTGTACATTAATAACGACAGGTATCGGCACATTAAATCGATACGATACGATAAAATCAATAAACTCACCGAAGACAATTCAAACATTTCCAGATTCCACAGCACCAACAACATAGATACAGTCAAAGCAAAACAAAATATACATGCACACAGCCAATACACGAGCACAGCACAGATTAAAAACATCAATAAAAAATCGTCAGAAATTGCCGCGAAAAATACAAGCGCGCGCGTTAGTCGTTTAATTCCTTCAGTGGTCGGGTAAGAAGTGCAGTATCCAAGCTATCGTGTTAGGCTGGTGACCCGACCCCCGAAGACATATCGTCCAGTCGACCACTTTAAAAAACAAGGTCACTGATATGTATTATTGACACTATTTTCGAAATGCCCGTTCAATAGATACATAATCGTATCGTTTGTTACATCTTAAATTTCACGAACCATACGTAAGCTTCAGAGGGTTATACTCGTATAATTACTCGTATATATTTACGGAGCAGTTAACGGTTTTAATAACCATTTACCTAACCTGAATAACTCAGCAAGTCTAATTAGTTAAATCCATCAAATCTTGGCTTATTATAATTACAAATCGTGAATTCAAATAGTTTACGCACTATTGTCTAGCTATTGTTGAACGATGAAGAAATACTTAATGAGGGAAGGGGAGGGTTATGACATGACATAAGAGAATTGATTCATGGTCTTCCAATACCATAAGAAGTGGCAGCTTCTATGGGATGACGCGTGTTTAGTAAGTGGACTGTAATTTCATGATTAACACTTTGTGAGGAGTACGGACATCCAGAGCCTCCAGTCGTGAGAAACATATATAAGTAAAAATTAAGGTCAACATAAAATCAAATCAATTTATTTAAATGTATTTGCGTCGCTCAAGTTGCTCAACCTGCGTGATAGATTAATAATTCTCCATTATGAAATGGTTGACTATCTTTGAAATTGATACTTCTTGATGTTAGCAAAACGTTTGATTGCCAATCTTGGCAAAACACAAAGTTTAATCTAGATCAAGACTTTAGCAAGATGTAGTTTCGTAAGTTTTCGTAATAAAATGCAACGCGTTAATTTATGTTAAGCAGTATAGTTGTAATGCTTATATTAGGCATAGGTCAATAAAATATATAAATGTACTATGTTATTTTCATGAATACTTACTTTATTAAGTATTTATTCAAGGATTTGGCCATTGGAAATTTTATACTTTAAAACTTGGGTAAAAATCCAGTGCTTATCATCACTTTGACCTACTTTAATTCAATGCATTAAATGAAATTAACGGTGAAGTAAGGGAAAAAATGTTATTATTAGGTACTTATAGACTTCGAACTTGTGGCCATCATTATTTAAGTCACAGATAAGTAATATTTATGTAGGTATTTATCAACAGTCAAAGTTATTTACCCGCTACTTACGTGTTTGTAACGGAACCTTATGGAAATACATAATACGTTTACCATACTACAGAATCCGTAATATTAAATTAATGTATTTAATTTATGGATAAATACCACCATCGTCGTGACCTCCAAAATAAAATAACTATCTCATCATAATAACTATAAACGGTCATTATCTTAACTGGTTTGATTCTAACTTAAAATTGGAAGAAAATTTAACTTTCTAGTTAGGCAGCTTCTTCACTTTCGAATTATTAGGGTTTTTAAAGTTATCAAAAGGAACGTGATTTCTTATAATATTTAGTTTTGATTGATGTACGATCCACCCATCTATCAAAATTTTAATAAAGATTAAAACGTCTGTCAAATTAAGTTGGAAGAAAAATCTGTCTGTACATACTTACCTATGCAGCAACAAGTGAGCACATCATTGCAGTAATAAGTATAAGTGTAGTAGCCTGTGGCAAAATGCTCATAAAGGACCTAAGCAAAGTAGGTGTATAGTGTATACACACCTCAGCCTACACTCTTGGGGAAATACAGACTTGATGTTATGTTATGTTCCGAATGTTCCAATAGCAACTTTTGGCGTTTGAACGGTTGGTGCTTGAACTCAACTTCCAACTTCCTCTGAGGAAAAAGATTCAGTTTCAAATTTAGATTTTTTGAATTTGAGTGCCCATGCTTTTCACAATTTAGTTAAGATTGATTTACTCCAAATACCTAGTTTTATTATTATAACCCTTTTTGGAAAATCCATTTCTGAAGGTGAGATAAACTTATTTTGATATATATATATCTGATAAACCAATTTAGTTACTTTAACAACGTAGATTTGGCCCCCATGTACCTATTTTCAGGGTAAGACTTTTGCATGTAAGTACATAAAAGATGTAGGCCAACTTTCATTCGCGTATTTTAGTGAAGATAGATAAGATCGCCTCACAGATCATGCATCATTTGACTTTAGGTACTGGTCAAGTGATCATCTGTATAATTATTAAGCTATAGCGAGACCAATCCGGAAGTTAAACGTATTCGTGTTGTGAATAGATACGCGCCGAAACTCGTTGTGGGGTCCGTATATAGTATCTCGTATATAGTAATAGTATAGTATCTCTTTTTTATTAACAACTATAAACCATGACTGTTATCAGCAGTACAGTGAAAAATGAACTGAATCTGAATCTAGAAACAAAAACGTTGCACCCCTTTTTAACGAAACTTACGAGGATGCAGGTGCATGTAATTGGACATTGAAAGTTTATATGGGGAAGTAGTGCAGAAAGCTAAGATTTTTATATAGTATGCATTAGAAATACATTAAATTATGAAAATAAAACATTACACACATACTGATTTGACAGACAACATAGGTATTTAATAGTTGGTTACGATACGATGGCTTGTTGTTTTGCACTTTGAAAATTGTTTTGGATTATTGTTAATAATCCAAACTAATATTAACCGACCTTAAAATAAAAAAACTAATCATGGTCGAATGTCGACCACTCGGCGACCACTAGTGTAAATAAATTCAACAAAATTAATATCTTCATATCCTTTGATTGTGTTCTCGAAGGCAAGTCTGCCAATCCGCACTTGGTTAGCGTGGTGGACTAAGGCCTAATCCCCCACCTATTCTGAGAGGAGACTCGTGCCCAACAGTGGTACAAAGAAAGGGTTGTATGATCCTTTTATTGAGTTATTTAAATTAGTTGTAAAGTTGAAGGTACTTTCCTAATTTTTACTGCTATCGTTTTTGACGATATAAGTAAGTAACCCTAAAAAATAGCCTTTACATCTGCGCAAGTAAATCACAAACTTTCACTGCGAATATTTTTTTATTAATGAACTTCGAACCTACATCGATCAACATAGCCACTAATTATAATTATTTTCTTGTAACTTACCATTAAGGCTTCAATAAAGAATAATTTACGCTCGTGTTTACCGCTAAACCATTCTTAATTGTTTTATTAACTTGAACGTACATGAGGTAATTTTAATAAGGTACATGTAGGTATTACTTGCGAGAATAAGGACTAGACTTTAATATAATTGGATTTAAATCTTTATTATTACTTAAGTACATACTTCTCATTGAGACCAAACACGCTATATCTGCGTCTCTGAGAAAGATTATTTGAGACTATTTGATGCTACATCATCAGCTCAAGGTTAGCATTTCAAATCAATCGGTAGTGTGAATGTTAGTAAGACTCTTTTATCAAGTAGGAAATGAACTGATGATTATCAAATGTCTGAATAGATATTCATAAATTATAGCTAAGAACCATCTCAATCACGTCAGCTTTCAAACAAAAAAAAAAACAGCATCAAAATTGGTCCATTTTATGTCGGAAGAACTGAAATAGAATGTCTCATAAAATTCCAAATCAGAAAGGCAGGCACAGCAAGGGCAGGCAGGGCAAGGGCAGGAAATATAATAATGGAAAACAATCATGTGCGACAAGATTATGGAAAGAGATACAACTTTAAATGAGTTGAACATGCACCAGAAAAAAATCATACCTACAAATTTTCATTTACACTTCCAGGTACCTATACAATAATAATATCATAGATCCAATTCAATGCATTATTTTATTAAATACATATCATGCAATATGCATGCAATGGGATGAACGGCGTTGCATAAAATTCCGGCAAACATAGGTACTTAATATAAAAATTAGAAGACATAGGAACAAAAATGGTGGTACATAGTGTAAGATCAGTGAATTTGCTCATCATCCATCGTCACATGTCATACTTCTAATAGCTTGCGCGAGATTATAACTCCGTGAAACTTTTCATATTATTTATTACTCGTAGCGAGTTTATAATGTGGTAACTTTCCAAGCTTTTCATTTCATCTCGATCAATTAATGTTCAATACTATATTTTTTTATATTAGATTACGTTGCCCGCTTATGATTATTTCTTTCACAGAAACTTTAATCCCTCTTATGTTTTATTAATAAAAAAATTAAAAAATAAAGTCTTATGTGCAAACCAAATAAGTACCTACATAAAATTTAATTTATAGTAGGATATATTATAATTAATAGATTTGCACCGGAAAAGACTATCATTAAAATGGCTACGAGTAGATATGTAAATTAGGGTGATATATGAACGAATTTCGGTTTTTCTTTTCATAGACCGTCGAATAAGACTTTTATTCGTTCATATTAATTATATTAGTTGGCTATTTGTATTTTGTATTTATAACAAAGATTACGACGCGAAGATTCCTTGAACAAAATACCCCGGTAATTATTTCCTAGGGAAGGTTAGGCGTTAGATCGTAGCCGGGTAGCAGTGTGTGCTATGTATTACCCCAATAGGTACCTTTATTCCTGAACATCAAGAGGGGCTTACATAGCAACAGGGTAACAAAGCGGCAAGATCGAAGAGAAAAGTGGTTCATAATTTCCCGCCACGGTTTAGCGGATTCAATAATAGGCATAGCTTGAGTTTTTCAGTTTTTGTTGTGATTCTGTTCGTACACGCTTTTTATGTAATATAGATTGCTGTTCCTTATCGCAGTTATCCTTCGTGTAATTGTGACTGGGTCTAATGATTTCATTGATACCAAATGTTTAATTTATTGTGAACAAACTAAAAGGATTGTTCACAGCGTATATAATAGGGGTACAAATATTCATTATATGTTTACCATAAACCTGGTTGGTTGGTCATTATAGATTGTGTATGAGGCTGGAAAAATTATGTTACAAAATTTAAAAAGTTACTTGGAATATCTTACCATCATCGATAGCTAAGCTTAAATATTTTTTTTGTTATTTAACATTTAAATAAACGCATTTTAAAGCGATAATAAAACTATCGAGGTACATAGCAGTACCGTCCGACGGTGGCGCTGCACGCTATTTACATAATTAGACGAAAGCAACGATTAGTTTTACGAGATGATCCTAAATTTTGCTTGTATGAGAAACTTTTGTGTAAAATATTCAGACGGCCTATCCTCTTTAGAAAGCATTGTTGGTCATACATGGGACCTGTAAACATAACTGGTGAAATGTTGGTGTGTATATACACCTCTGTCAACCCCTTCGGGGATATACAGGCGTGATGCTATTATGTATATTAACATGACCATTACCTACCAACACAGCAGCAAATACTTACTGGTAGCAGAGACCACAATTTGCATAGTTTCCCTACGTAGTTACCTACATCGTCCAAGAGTGCTATTAACTTGTTATCAAACTTGTTACAAATGATATTCAATATGCATGAAGTTCAATAATAAGTATCGGAGAGATTCTTAAAACTGATAGTTTATTGTAATTTCTAGAATTATTTGCTAAGACACGTCGCTTATAAAATTAAAAAGAAAGAAGAATGCGATTTATTTCAGTAATTTTATTTTATTCTGTTTTGTGTATTTAACGAAACTTACATGATAATAATATGTAGTTAGAGATTTTAAACTTTTTTTTTTTCATATTATAACAGTATTTTTATAATACTTCGTTTGCATTCCTATTATTATTTATATAAACAAACACAACACAAATACACAATACAATATAAAAAATACAGTGTTTTTAAATTATTATAAATAATAATTTAATATTATAAATAATAATTTAATAGTAATTTGATTTTTTACCGGCTTGCGTACTTCTCCACCAATCCGCATTGCAGCAGCGTTGTGGAGTATGCTCTACACCTCCCACAACTGAGTCCGTGGGAGACCCATCCCAGCAGTGGGACGTCGTATTGTAACTTAGCTTAGCCTACTATATCAGAGCATATATTATCTAATGTTCGCTTGATGGTAAGGGATGACCACAGTTTTATTGTTACTTGGGTATAACTACATGTGTATTAGTTTGCTCAGTGAACGACTTTCCTTTAATTGATCTAATTTAAACAATCAACATCGATATAAATTTATAGGAATTCTTCCTTATTCCAATATCTTAGAATCGTTGTTGAATAACCTGCATTTAAAAAATATCTAACATCTTTTAGAAACCTGAAAATAAGTAGCGACTCGTTCTTTGTGCGATAAGGTTTCGATGACAGCAAAATAATAGATAGATAAAAATGAAGTTGGATGAATTTGAACTGATACATCTGTTTTTTATATTTCTTTGGTCTAGTCTAGTCATTAATAATTGAGTTGGCAATAGTTAGTCATAGTTAAAAATTAGTCATATTTAAAATAGTAATTTCACTCCCAAAGCCGCACGAAAGCTAGTATTATCTATTACCTACCTAACTAATCAAGCAAACTATCTTTTTTATCTGGGCCCTCAACGACTCCGATTGAATATGTTGTAAGTAAATTGATTTCTATATTATAGTAGGGTACATTACTCATCATCAGAATCTTTTTCTAAATTAATTTGAATATTCGAAAGACTGATTCAGCCTAATGAATGTGTGGGTGTGGTGTATATTAATACATCATTTATGTTATTAGCTTTTAAACGAGATATTCGTAGCGAGTCACTACAAGACGATTTTCACGTTAATTTTCCCACGAAAGTAAATATTTTCTCTTAAGTAGGTACTATATACCTAATGATATAAATAATTGATATCGGTGACAGCCCAGTGGCTATCGAACTGGACTTCTCTAAGCCAAATTTAGCAACTGCTGAGTGAAACAGTATCTTAGAACATCATCGAAAGTTCTTATGGAAATTTCCCCAGATTCTGTAGGTGTGAACCATTGTATCCGTTACCCACATTGTAGTAATTTCAATTAAATTGCGAAGAGCAATCAAGGCAGGCACTAATGCCCGATCCATCAAGCATGCTCATCGCCGACCTGCAGGCAAATGACTGCTCGCAAAAACACGAGACAGAATAGAAAATATGTGTTGTCGGATCTCCAAGCCCTTCTTATTAGCTGGCAAGCTAATCAGAAGCAAGAAGCGACTATTATGTAGGTACTAGGTACCCTTAGTAACTAGGTACATACGTGTCGAGTACTTAATCTTTAAACTTACACGTAACACAAGCTTTTTCTGGTTCTTATAATAAAGGCAAAGACTAAAGTATAATAAGTAGGAATCAAACACTTTAAACTTACTATACCATATTATTTGACAGGCCCGTAAAACATTCCAAATTCAAACATTTATGAACGGTCAGAAGTTTCAGTGTGCCCTATGTAAGTATACCACAGTCTACTTGTGTGTGTGTGCCGGGGTAAGTAGGTATACCTGCTTTAAAAAAAAAGAGCACCACTCTTAATGAAGCTATACACTCGTTAGGCTGGCCATAAAAACTAATTTCATTCATATTACTATCCAACTTTGAGGAAGTATTAGCTATGATAACTATTCCTCGAAGTTTTGACGTCCTCTACCCGCAGACAATGAGGTAATTCCGTTGATTGAGGTACACACGATCTCACTTCCCGGACGATCGTTGCGCTTCTCACAACCTAGGTGTGAGTACTTAAACCCATTTCCTTGCATGTAATTAAATGAACAAAAACAAATGAATCGAATTCTGAAGTGGCATTCTAACCGCTAACCGCATGAGTAACTTTGACACCAATATGTCACCACGATCATCACAAAAACTGTTTACGATACCTGCGAAGCGACCGTGCGTGCTTCTTTGGCAAGTTAATTGAGCCATAAATTTTACAATTGGATTGTTAATCGGAGGAAGATTTATAACATGACAATCGATCATGTGTGTGCTCACTGCAGACGGCTTAACTATCCAGTTAGTTAAAACTGCAGTTAAATGTTTCATAACATGCTCGTAGCACTGCGGGTCATCTTATCTTAAATCTTAACTTCTTAACCACTTGATCGATCATAAGAAAAAAAATTTACGTATTTATTTTCGTATTACTCGCAGTTGGGGGATAGGTTAACGGTTCGATATCATATTGTGATATCACGATCACAATCGGGTCCCAACTAAGTATGATAAAAACCGAAATAAAGTATATGGAAATCAGTTTCAATGTTGATAGAGAACATTTAGAATACCCTTACTTTTGAAGACTGGTTGTGTAGCTGAGATCGGACGTGGGTTTGGAATCCATTCAACATAAAATTTTATGATTGTCATAAATACTTGCTCAGTTTCATCTATACAAACAAAGATATAAATATTTCAACAGTCACACAATATTTCACTATCGAATTCGTTTACTCTACTTTTCATACTGTAAATTATATAAAAGGGTTTAATAAAATAAAAGTACGTAATTGTATTTATCTGTTCTTTAGCTACACAAGTTTGACATTGGTGGTAGAACGAAGGAAGTTTTATAGGTCATTAAAATATTACTCATATATGACAATGCAGTTTGATGAACCCATGAAGGAAGAAAGGATTCAGGATTCAATCTCTATGGATGAACCGGACTAACCACCCAGTAGGCAGTTACTAGTACATTAATATTGTAAAATTAACACACACGTTCACACGATCGTCTAAGAAACGAAGGAATGATTTTTTATTTGGAGGGCTTTTATGTCAGTCTTATTTTATATTCTAAAATAAGTTGACATTTTTGCTATAACAACAACCAGATAAGGGAAAAATTTAACAGCTGAGATGAGAGCTAGTCACCTGAGACCACCTTCAAGTCGAAACATGATCGTCATTCCGTCAGAGTTAGGGCGCATCTAACCTTTTCAACCCATTAGTTACCTCAAGTGACATTTACCTCAAGTGACAAGCCTTGACCATGACACATTATAATCTCTAAAACTGCATGGCCATTTCAATTAAATTCAATATGTGCTTCTTCTGATGCTAGCGCCATTAAACGGAATGTTTATGATGTCTAAACTGTTTAATGATTAGAAATCACATGGCTTGTATCTGATAATGTGCCCTGCAAAGGGAATACGAAATGAGCGAAAGTTTAAGAAAAATACTTTTATGGGAAGATGCCTAAGTAGGTACTTAATTTAATTAGTAGGTACTTGTTGCTCAGGTCAAATTAGTCATATAAAACATGATAAGGAAGGAAACAAATAGGTAAGTAAGTAAAACACTTATAAAAATATATAATCGTCAGGAATTAATAAAAAAAAAATTACCTTCTGTATTGGTGAAGGAAAACTTCGTGAGGAAATGCCCGAGAATTCTCCATAATTTTCTCGAAAGCATACTACCAATTCTACCAATCCGCACTTGGCCAGCGTTGTGAACATGTGAACAGAGGAATGTTGTGAACTGGCTGTGGCCCGTGCCATTCCGAGAGATGACCCACCCGTGTTCAATAGTGAGACACTAAAATGATTGTGATGGTGTTGGAATCATCAGATACGAGTACTTTCGTGCAATGCATTAAATCACTTCGATTAAATCGTTCACATAATTACAATCGAACATTACTATGCTCGTTTGATTGTAAAATATAATAAACTATTGTTAACTTACATCATGCTTACTTCTAACTAATCCATACTAATATTATAAATGCGAAAGTAACTCTGTCTGTCTGTCTGTGTCTCTTTCACGCCAAAACTACTGAACCGATTTAAATGAAATTTGGTACACAGATAGTCTAGAGCCTGAGAAAGGACATAG
>DWTT01002246.1:0-10318 GCA_018250895.1 Carterocephalus mandan | reverse complement strand
ACCGACCGCGCCCGTCGTTGCTTAACTCTTTCGATCACATTGAATCGACGCGAGCCATTGGGCTATGGACGCTACGCGATGATACATAACATACGGAATTTGAAATAACAATATAATATCAGAAAACATGTCACGTTAAACATTTCCGGCTACGGGGTGAATGGTGGTAGGTACTGATGTATAAAAATGAATATTACCTTTGAGTCGTAG
Source organism: Carterocephalus mandan (assembly GCA_018250895.1). Lineage (NCBI taxonomy): Eukaryota > Metazoa > Arthropoda > Insecta > Lepidoptera > Hesperiidae > Carterocephalus > Carterocephalus mandan. The sequence goes on along the minus strand of DWTT01002246.1, from coordinate 10,108 downwards.
CTTTCTTCGCACGGAATGGCAAAACCCTTGTTAATGAGTTCCTTGTTAATGTTCAACCGTCCTCTATCCGCCATTAGCTCCACCGAGACCACGCCTTGAGTCACAGAGTACACCTGCAACATAATAATAATATTTTATTAATTTTTTGATGATATATCGATATAAGATATCAAACGATCATGGAGCACCACACATCTACCCATGACAACTGTAAACCACTTTGAACTAGACTAAGTCTTATTAAAAGTCGGTCACAGGTTCCTTTTACCCTTAAAAACGGTAAAAGCTTCTAGAACGTATCGCCTGCTCGTTTCCTATTACTTCTATCGATATTTATCGACATTACCGATTATAGTAATAATAATTTACAAAAGGTAAATATACACTATATCTGATGCAGTTTGTACACCTTTTGCTTAGTTTTCACGTTAGTACATAAAATTTAAAATTAATTAAAGGAAAATTATTAAACGCGGGCTTAGCTGCGGATAAAGTTACTGTTGGATAAACGACAAATAAACAATAGAAGTGACCTTGGCGAGCAACTCGGGTCTCGCGGTGAGCGTGCGGAACATGGCGGTGGCGGCGGGCGTCCAGTGCGCGTGCGCGTGCAGCAGCGGCGCGGACGTCACGCCCGCCAGCCGGCAGCGCATCGCCAGCGGCGGCGGCGCGCCCGCGCCCGCGGGCACCTCGCGCACGCTGGAGACCGCCACGCGCCCCACGTTGCCGTAGTCGATGTATACCAGCTGCACACATCGCAATACACAAATTCTAAACATCGAGGCCTTATAAGGCCATTTAAAAATCATATTTGAAAAATATTAAAATACAGGCTGTCTTGTAAATGTCGAGTACCATTCAAAGTAAATGGACAGGCCGTCATCCTGAACACATGTTATGCAGTTTTTAATATCGCAATAATAGTATCATGAAAAACTTTATGATTTAATCCCCTTAGTAAGTAGATCACATTTCGGTCATGTGGGGAAGCTACGCATCGTAGTATTAAAGCTCTACACGCGCGCTGTTTACTTATATCAAAGAATATGTTTAAAACTGCACTGTAAAAGTACCGCATACCTCAACCATGTCCCGTTTTAGCACTTTGGTGATGCGCGCGCGGTGGAACTTGGTACCGCTCTCGTCCTTGAACGGCGCCGCCACTATCAGCTCGGTTCTCATGTCGCCAGTGAACGCGAGCAGCGGCTTGCGGTTCAGCGCGCTTTCAATTTGTTTCAATTCACTCGCTGTCGACTGGTCGTCGTACTGCGCCCAGAAGTTGCCGACGTCGATCAGCTGGAAGGAACAAAAGTTAAGAGCTGTATAAAGCTTATATATTAGTGTATCTTCCCAACATCGCACCACGTTTTTGCGATTCATTGTTTTGGCATCCCTACTAGCAAGCAAATTGCCTATGGCTTTACATCTACCTTTAAAGTTTATCTCCCATTCTGATAGGATACCCGATTCGGGAGAAGAGACCCGAAAAGTGGGGCAGTAAAGAGTATTACAGTAATGATAACGACATTTTAATTTGAAATTTGTCCTTGTAGCACTGGTGTATTGCGTAAGGGAACGGTTGAAGACTTAAGGGATACCGGCGCGTTCTTACAGAGTTTAGAATAGCCCAGAGGTAGCGGAGCCTCCGGAGCGGGTTTAAGTGGGTGAATATACCACATAAATCGAAGTCCATGTTCGGTGCCTTGAAAGGTTAACCATTAGTTTAAAAAAATGTAACTCACGTGTGATATTTTGAGCGGGAAGTGTGTATCGTCGATGTCTGGCAGGCGCGGCACCATCGCGCTCACGCCGCGCACGGCGCGGCTCTCCTCTAGCGCCTTGGCCAGATTCCTTGCCTTTTCAACACTGGTAATTGTTAATATAATGATAAGTATATGTACATCAATTTCAAGATATATATTATACCGCAAGTAAGGCCGAATTTGAAATGCATATTTTAATCAGTATGAATTTCACAACATAAAATTGAGAATGCTCAAGATAATATACATAATTATTATAAAACTTACGGCATAAGTGGTATTCTGACATCCATTTTCAAGTGCCGTGCCTTGACTGCTTTGTAAACTGGCAACACTACTTGCCCGGGTATAGATGGATCCTATGGAACATTTGATTTGGAATATTTCATATAATCACATTGCACGTTAATATCACAATAGGCAAAATACAAAGACAAATATTTTAATAAAATAGTCGCTCTCTCTTTTCTTATGATATAGAAAACATTTTTACATTTGAAAGGTTTTCAGGAATAAATATAGCATATAGAAACAGCAAATCCGTTCAAAAACAATGGCTCCAGAAACAAAGAAAAAAGATTCTTAAAAAAAATATCTTATTTTTTCTTTTCTATTATGACAAAGAAAGATCTTATTTTTCTTTGTTCGTCCTACATACCTGGAATTTAGTTAAAAGCACGCAAATTTTAACATATAACTTTGATTTGATTTGAAGTTTATTACTTACCCTACCAGCCGTTTGAGGTTCAGTAAACTCATCACCAACGAAGCTCAAATAGACTTTCCTGAAAGACAAGAATTTTTACAAAATTTTATGTGATATAGTTTGTGTCAAAACTAATTTTACTATATTATTGACCAATATTTAGGCTTTAGAACTTAGTAAGCGATAGTCGCTTCATTCTTGGCAAAATTTCAAAATGGCAAAATGGCAAAGAAAAAAGCCAATGCAGTGACCATTGCATAAACTTTGTTCAATAACAAACGAAAGAAACGATGGAGTAATTACTGAATGATAAAAAAAAGCTGAATTAAATAATTTTAATTTAATAAATGACCTGCGACAGTGAAGATGATATTTCAAATTACATGACAATTAAAGATAGCAGTTTTAAAAAATTACAGAGAAAAATAATGTTTAAAATTACATGAGAATGAAAGATGGCAGTTTTCAAAAATGGTATTTAAAACCATTTTTGAAAACTGCCATCTTATCAGTATCACCTTAAATATTTAACGAAACAAGATATAGGTATTGATGAAAAAACGTTAACGCCCGTAAAGAACTTAGCAATTACTTTACATTTTTTAGCGACAGGAAGAAATTCCCTTACGGATGATTTAGATTTTTAAACCGCTTTTTAATTCATTTTGAAAATTAGTTCGTAATGATTTTTTTCTCTCTTTATATCATCTCTTTATTAGGTTTAATTTTTTTTTTATAAAAATCCACCGCATAAATTTTCTTCACGTTTTCCTTCGTATGTTGTTTCGTCCTCCATCGCAGGGATGTCGGTGACTCACCGGCTATTCTTGTCGAAGGTGACCCTGGGCTCGTCCTTGATGTGCTGCGTGACGATGTTCTTGATGGCGGCCGCGTACACCTCGGCCGGCTGGCCGTCGGGGAAGCCGCTCAGATAGACCGTGTTGCGCGGGTTGAGGCCGCCCAGCGTGCGCACTGCCTCGCGTTCGCGCTCCTCGTCGCCCGACCCTTGCACGAAGTATTGAGGGTAGAACGCTCCCGCTAATATTATCTGCGATTTGAATAAATTATTCGAGCGCTTTCAGAATAGCGGCATTTTTTTGGCGCATATCCATACGGTCGTTTCTACATATACGCTTCGAAAAGCCGAACGCGCGTAAACGGGCTTATTTCGGCGCGTACACTCGAGCCGGTGGTGGCACGTGTCAGTATCAATACAATAATAATAATAGAAGATCAGGCTAAAGAAGGTTAGATTTGCCTAATGTAATTACCCAATTAGTGTCTTTCCTTATAAATGAACGATATTTCGAGCTCTTTCTGCCTATACCTGTGAGTCAGATTTTTTAATATTTAAATCAATTAATAATTGATTGTATTCTACTGCCCATCTTACCTCAAAAATTGACATGTTCATGTAGTATTGGTTATCTGGAAGTGGTCGCATCCAGGCGATCAAATCGCCAATAAAAAATGACACCAAAATATGCTGTGTTCTCTGTACTTACCTCTCCTACTTTGGAGTGCGACAAATTATTGTTGCATCGTATTGTGTTTACTCTTCAAGCGTAGTAGTAGTAAGGGTTTGCTTATCACCAGTGTACCGTACCTTATAAACAAACGGAAGTTCGTGCTTGGCCCACGGCGAGTGTCCCGGCTTCGCGTCAATATTGAGCCGCGACAGGCGCGTGCTTATCTCCCGTTTCAGGTCGTCAAGCTCGCGAATGGCACGCATTTGCACGTAGAACTTGCGCGACCACTCTACCTCATTGCTGCCGGGCTGCTTGAATACCTTTTGAGTCTTCAAATGGTGCCACACCTAATGAAAATAAGCGACTTACAACAATTGATGTCACATTTATTTTAATTAAAAGTATTAAGATTGGTATGTTTAGTTAAATACCAAAAACACTTTGCGAAAAACAATTTGGCGTTAAACGATTCTGTGCTTTGTTTAGTTGTTAGTGGAGGAGGCAATTCGTTTCATATTCTTGCTGCAGCAAATTTGAAACAGCCCCTAAATCTTGCCGTTCCACGAGTATGTCTACTATGTGCCAAGTTTCATCCAAATCCGTTTTGTAGTTTTTGCGTGATTGATCAACAAACATCCAAATATACAAATTTTCACATTTATAATATTAGTATGTAATCCCGATTTGATTATTTAGTACTTTGTTAGCTAGTTGTTTTACCACTTACTTTGTAAACATTAAAGAACGCTATACAGTCACTGGTTGACCCATCTGCCCATGTTAGTTTAGAGTTATAAGCTCTGAGTCGTTCTCTAAATGGATTGCTGAATATATTTTTCACTGACATGGCAGCAGCTGAAAGAAAAACAGGTAAACAACAATAATGTACCTATGTCATTGGATTGGTGGTTAGGAATACTCGTTTCGATAGATACGTCGCCTGTGGTAATTTGGAAAATAAATACAACATGGAATTTTCATATATTATAATGAGTGATAAAAAGCTAGCGAAAATGAATCGTATTCGAGCGCTCGAAGTCTTCTGGGCAATGACTGCCATCCGTCACCACCACAACCCTTTCTTTGTCCCACTGTTGGGCACGGGTCTGCTCTCGGAATGGGAGGGGTAAGGCCTTAGTCCACCATGCTGGCCAAGCACGGATTGGCGGACTTCATCTGCCTTCGAGATCATTATGAACTTTCAGGCTGGTTTCCTTACCGTTACAGCAGGTGACATTTAATTTGTTTCCATTCGTCACTTACCCATAATGATGCTTTCTTCAAGAACACCGAATATGTATCCGAGCACGATCAGCTTGGAGACCCTGACATCCAGCGGCAGCTGCGCCATGACGCGGCCCAGCGCGGTCACGTCCCCGTCGTACGAGCAGAATTCGCCGTCCATTGTTTTTTTCAACCCGCCAATCTGGGGTACCGATAACAAGGATCACTAATGTTAATCCGATCTAATAGTGTTAGAATCCTGGCCGGTACATTTATTTATTTCACAGATAAGCATTTGTACTCAGTTTACAGTACTATTGTGTTTTTTTTTGTGTTCTTAGACCCGCGACACTGACCTACCAAAATATTTTAAGCGATTTAAAAATTATGTATATAAGATCTACGTTATGGGCTAATTTGTTAAAACATGGGAAAAATACTCGCCAAGCTTTACGAAGCTAACTTGTGCATCACAAGAATAACCTGGCTTTTTGGCTTATTTGAAGAAGAAGAAGAAGACATTTATTTTCACACAAACACTATACAACTAGACAATATAACAGTAAACTTATAATTACTTTACCTATGTGAAGTGTAATGCGTGAAAAAAGGGTTACGCTCACCTTACTGCCATATGACTCAAGACTGCTTGTTTTGAATTGACCGTTTAACTTTTTGACATCATCAAGTTATACATCATTTTCATTGGAGAGCTTTGGTGAGACCATGACGACGGCGGACACGATGGAGGGCCCATTGGCAAGGGGCACCAGCCGCTCCAGGGATCAAAGGTCAGTTTCCTCACCTCCTTCAGCACGAGCACGGTGCGCTGTATGTTGGACAGCTCCGGCGGGTCCATGGCGAGCGCGAGCACCTCGCTGGGGGGCCCCATGTCCAGCATCTTGGCGAGGAGCACCAGCCGCTCCAGGGAGCACCGAATGATCTCCGGCGGACACTCTTGTTCGAATTGTTGCTGGGATAATAAAAAAAATATCAATACATATTGTAGCACGACCGTTAAAGGCATCGCATATCCATTTCAACACCTCGATGTAATTATTGTCGACTATAGTCTGGCACTGCTGCAGAGTCGCCAACACCGCTCAAGTTTCGACAGAATCAAAGACTTTCTCATACTTTAGTCCACAAACGCGACACATAACGGCTGGTTATACTCCTCGGTCTTCTGTATAACCTGTATATCAATGCTAAATGCTAGAAGCTTCTAGAAACTTACATAATGTTTAGAACAAACGAGCCTGTAGACTCGACCGTCGCGCACGCGCCCGGCTCGACCCGCCCGCTGCTCGCAATTTGTTTTGGACGCCCAATTCAATTGTAGAGATGTGAAGTTCGTGGCCTCATCTGCTACTAGGATCTTCATCAGGCAGAAATCGATCACTGAAATTGACTAAGATAATTAATCAGGTTTTAATGGTAACTTTAATACATACTAAAAAAAATAACTTTTAGTATGCCCACATTGGAATAGCGTGGTGGAGTATGCTCTTCATCTCCCACAGCTGTCTGTGGGGGAGACCCGTGCCCGACACTGGGACATCTTATAGATACCAAGTTATTGATTTTCCACTGTCTAAGAATCTGGCATTACAACACAAGTTAATCTATGTGGCTTATTATGAATGTCAATATTAATTGAGAGCTCACAAGTCCATTTTGAAATTTATCAGAGATGTTATAGGCGGCAGTACCTATCGTTTGGGGCGTACTACGCATCTCCCGGGCTGATGCCTAACAATGTCCAATTAGTCCACCGTTTGTAGGTAAATATTACAATAAAGTCTAAATAAATAGACTTTATTGTAATATTTACCTACAAACTTAAATAACAAACCTAATAAAACCCTTAAAATTTTGTTCAAATTTGTAAATCTTACTTCCATTTCCTTTGCCAGTTTCAGTTTCAATTTTTATGATTATTATACATATAATGTTTTCTTTCTTTTAAGTATAAGATTTTTATTTTTATTTTTTCAATTATTTTAAAAATATCACTGCCTACACCACAACGCCTTAACCTAATATGTATCACTGTAATCCGAACTATGCGACAAAAACGGACGCACTGAAAATCAGCGTTGCGTTAAATTGTATAATTTTATAGCTTATTGTTATGTGTTTGTACTCTTATTGCTTATTGTAATGTGAAATAAAGTTATTTTTATTTCTATAAATATCTGGTATACCATATTTGATGTCCGGCACAGTAATGGAGCTCTCGGCTATGTTGGTGGAGAGGATGATCTTGCGGTAGCCGCGCGGCGCGCGCACGAACACGCGCACCTGCTCTTCCGCCGTGATGGTCGAGTGCAGCGGCAGCACCCACCACTTGTACGATGCACACCCCGCCTCCCCTACGCTCTTTCTGTTGAATAATTATATATTAATACGCGAAGCGTAAGGAGTCAAGGAACACTATCTATCTCTTTCTGTTTAAACATAACTTCTCTGATTACGATATATTTATTGGCTAGTTATGTAAATTATATGTATGTATTATATTATATCTATTGTATTGTGTATGTATGATATTGTATAATATTGTATGTATCGTACTATTATTTATATGTATTGAAATTTATTAGTAAGTAAGTTTATGTAAGTTTATTGCTTTGTTGCATGGTGTGCACGCTTATTCTACCACTCATTCACATGTCTCCAGTCACAGGTACGCTGGAAGATATTTCTTATGGAAATAAGCGTTACCTTTGTACATTAATAATATAATAAGATTGTATTTCCTGATATTGTTCTCCTATGTGTACATAAATGCAAATAAATAAAATAAATAAATAAATGATTCATATCAATAACATAGGTAAGAGCTACTTAGGAATCTCAAAACTGTGATGGGGCAGTCGACAGAATTTAATGATTAATTCGTATTAGACACTCATATATCAAAATCACTACCTCTTATTGTATAGTACAACGTATTGTTTCAAACGTCATTAGACCAAATTTTATCAATATTTTTCATTGATTCACCACCACCGTAGATTTAAAAGTTCAAACAAAAATGTGCTTGAAATCTGTCGCTTCACTGACATATTACCTTTGAATAACCATATAGTAGTTGAAACGCACAGCCGAATCAAAATGGTATTATGTGAAGTACCGTGTTTACCAAATTCAACCTTATTTTAAATTATTGCGGTAACAATTCCAAGTACATGCCGTGTGAAGTTACGTCATTTCATAACCAGCCGCCCACAAATATATTATTTACTATGAAAATTTTTCTTATTCATAACAAACAAAAAAATACCAACTTTGCTATCATGCAAATATAGAGCTTTATTTTTGAAGTAAATTTCTTTACGCAAGCTTGACTTAAGCGAAGAATGTGTGACACGCGTTACGGAAGTTTATAAGGAGATATAAGTTAGTGAAGGCAGAAAGAGAGAGAAATACGGTTATTGGATTGGGCGAGGTGACAGGAAGTTGAGAGGGAGATACGAGTATAAGTTTGTGAAGATAGAAAGAGATAGCAATAATTTATTTTCCAAAAGTGACAACTATCATCCGTCAATCTCATATCTTCCTTTTTATGCCTGGATAAATGATTGCTACAAGAAGCGTTTATACATTTATCATAATTCCTGAGAATTCCTCACTATCCCATCCATAAATGATAAAAATTATTGTTTTGGATTGTTTATGTGTAAATTGCAATATTTAAATGCATGATAAGACGTATGTCGTGTACGTGTTTCAATATGCAATAATTAATAAAAAATATATTTAAAAAAAAAGCTTTTTATAACTTTTTATTTTTATTTTATTTTCGTGCATTGTCATCGGAACCAAATATGTGTGCCAAATTTCAGCTCGATAGTTTCAGTGGAAGTGGGTGAAATATTGATTGCAAGATTCCAGGACATACATACTTACATACATACATACGAGAGAAGTTAAATAAAAGCTTTTAAAATAAAAAATAAATATAAATAAATGCTTGTAAAATCCTATCCGTTCTTCGCAGTTCAAGACTATCGTTTCGACAATTTTACCGCGTACTAAGGCGTTTACGTGTGGAAGGCTAGTTACGCACTTTTCAAGCGTTCATTACTACGATTGGTGGTAAATCAATGATATTTTTATACAAAGGACAATATTTTGTTCATATAACATACACTGTACAGTATTTTCTACCATCAAAGTAGATACACAACTTCTACGAGTAAAGTTTGAAATTACATCTTATAAGGGTCAGTTCAGACTAGACAAAAAGTGGTCGAATATTTTTATGAATAATATTAACCCTATTGTTGATAGTACATTATTTTTATGTATTTCCATAAAATTATAAGTTTTTCGTATCATTTGGCAAGCTGTCATACTTAATAGCTCAACCGTTTTTATCAAGTCTGAAATGGCCCTTAAAGTAGGATTCGGTTCCAAATGATCGCGACATAAAACATTACATCCACGTACGTACGGACGTACTTACTCTTGACGCAGTTACGTGTTGTACCGAGATGAGACTTATACCACGAACGTGTATAAATCAAGAGCAATTTTAAGGTAGAAATATCCAATAATATTTTACCCGACCCGAGATTTAAACCCAGGACAATATCCTCAACAGTTGCACTTGCGACCGCTAGACCTACCAGGCATTGTACTTCATAATAATTCTTACAAAGCCCGTAAGTCGCACGACTCGATCGCAGTCGCAAAGAACCAATGCCATTTTTATTAAAATCTACGCATACCTAATAAATAGATGAATTTCGCACACGTCCATAGTTGAAGTTACCGGCTTACTCACGTGTGATTTAAGTCGGAAATAGGCCGACTAGTTTCGATCTATTTCGTACAGTGTACGCCGTGCCCACCGCGAGCGCGTTCACTCCTGAAGATGATCATCTTAATAGATCGAAACTAGTCGGCCTATTTCCGACTTAAATCACACGTGAGTA
>DWTT01002245.1:0-10319 GCA_018250895.1 Carterocephalus mandan | reverse complement strand
GCAGTGTCTGTGGGGGAGACCCGTGCCCAGCAGTGGGACGTCTATGGGTCGCAGCGAATCGATTTCCTAAAATAATTTTCTGATGACATATTAATTCGTTCATAATATTTAGTTTCTTTTAAATAGGCCTTATTAAATGTCGTTTGATAAAAAAAAAAATTGGCGAAATAAACAAGTTACTTGCCAATCAGTTAGGTACTTGTTTATTTCGCCAATCCAGACGAGTTTAAATCTAACTTTCTAACCTAACATGCATTAAAATGCATTAAAAATGTGTATATACGAGTATAAGTACCTAAATATTTATTCTGTACTGTATATAACTCGACTCATACGCTAGATTGCCTAAACAAGTCTGAATGAGATTAACCTCACAAAGACCCAGTACTAACAACATAAATAAAACCGGAAGTAAGAAACCTCGAATTAATTTTCCGACCGTACCGCGCCTAGGAATCGAGGGCGCCCCGGGAGCATCAACGTTATCTGTGGTCCGCAGTGTGTTGACTGTTGATTGAGCAAACGGGAACGAATCGGGGTACAAGTGATGTTCGCAGTTGTTATGGACTCGACGCGTAATAAGCACAGGATTTTCCTGGATGACATCATACACGTCACTTCTATAACTCCCTTGAATGAATGGAATTGATTCAATGGTACATATACACTCACAATACTGCTAAAAACACAAATGAGATAAGAGTAAATGCTAATTAAAGGTTGGTGTTCAGAACATCCTAAAATAATTTTGTTATTATAAAATTCTGTAACACAATACACAATGTACACACAATAAATAAAATGTCATAACAGAAAAAGGATAGGTACTGATAAATCTGGGACAGAATGTCAATTTTACATTGCAAAAAAAATAAAAAAGAATAAAAAAGAAAAATTTTCAGACGTTAAAAGAAAGTTAAAAGTTCTAGTGGATTTAACTACTTATAGATAACATAAAACGTGTTTTTGCCTGTGTCTCGCTAGTGCCTAATATTATGTTGAACCGAACCTACTCCACAAAATCGTCAATTGAACGATAACCCTTTAAAAGTTAATTCCTATACGCATGAATGTAAAGTAAACAATAGATATTGACGCAACTGCAGGCGCATACGAGTAATTGCCGCAGATAACAGTCAGACTTCACTGCGATTCCCTCGGCAACGGCAACCAATGTTTTATTATTACAAAGTTGTTTATGTGCTCGTTGATTGATATTATTTATAACAATATAATTATCCTATGAGGAAACACTACCCCGCTCATTCTCATTCTAGGGGGTTTTAAAAGGCATCGATATAAAAAGGGATATTGAGCATCACCTCATTTTCCAAGAAGACTGATGCCCGAATGATGAAATTAATCATGTTCCAGTTCTACTACTGACTTGAAAACATTTTACATTTTATTTACCTGAATTAGGCTCAGAAACCTCTACCGTTCCTGTCAAAACTAAGTGATGGAAGTCATCAATCCTCGGAAAAATAATTTAAATTGCTTGAATTCAATGAATTGGCAAGAATATTGACAAACCTTTTGCATAACCTTTTAAAACTTCTACACTATACTTTTACTAAAATTCTAATCAATTTAGGTAGGTACTTATGCTGATTTTTTATCACTAAAAGATAAATATTTATAAGAATGTTTGTAGTTTATAAGAATGGTTTCAGCGGCACGTAGTTTCTTAACAATGTTTTCAACTTATAACAAGTGATAAGGAAGATACATTGTTAGGCCAATATCAGGACATACAGAATTGGATTGTTACCCACTACACTATAACATAAAAACAAAAATATTGTACAGCAATATTTTTGTTAAATATCAATAAATTCGAGTTTTCAAAAGTCACGTTGGCACGATATCCTCTTAAAGGGCCGGGAATGCGTCGCAGATCTTGAAAGGGAGTTCAACACGCATGGTGTTCAAACCGCGGACTACTAGTTGCCAAAGTCGTTTTGCCTTGGCGCCTTTTTACACAATTTAAACTAAATATGTATTACCTAAATCCATCATACGCAACGTTAAATATCTTTATGGCGTTCCAAGTCGACTCATCGCTTACTTCCTGAGAGACTTCCATTTTCAGGCACACATTCCAGTCACATTGTAATAACCACCAATAACTACTTGCACATTTAAATAAATTCTACTTTATCATTTACACATTGTTTCACAATTAGTTCACAAAGTTCAGTGACACAAACACCAGTAAATATGCATAGAAATGTGCAAAAACGAGTAATGTTGGGATCCGTACGAGCGTATTTGGTACACGTTTTGCCTAGATAGCGATATAAATGGAATAATGGAATACAGTATACATACAAAATAGCCGTAATCGCGGAAAATTGGTATTATTAAAAATAGAGTACGGCCTGCAATCGATAAAACGATAGGGTAATGTCATGTTCCGCCTAATTAATTAGGTATACCTAGGTAAATACATTATGAAACATGAAATCTTTTTCAAATGCACAAAATGTGACAAAAACTAATGACTCAAAATGTGAACTCCCACCACCGCCCTCTTTTATGATGCGTAGATTGTATAATAGAAGTCGGTGGGTCCCATCTCATATCTCCACATCTAAATATTATATAGCCTCTAGGCTAAAGTTGGAAATAAACCACATTATTTGTTAAAATGCACATTACATATTATTATGTCACAGTAAGCTAATATGGTTAAAAAGCTAATATGGTTAAATATGGTTTTAAAGTTGGAAATATGTATAGCAGAATCAATTTAAAACAGTGTTGATCCTCTTTAGAAACTCTCCCTCTGTTCTCGAAGAGATCCAATCATCCACAAGGTCTAAAGAAAAACCTATGCAAAGTGGCTGGAAATACTACGTAACCTAGTTTCGTTCCTGTATCATTAATCATTATCAAGAATGAAAAACACTTGAAGACGCAAAGTTCCCTGTTGATCACTTCTCCAAGTATTATACTTGGCACCATCTGTCCAGTCGCCGACAAAACTCATTATTATAAGAATATAAGATTCTCGTAGCAAACGAGCAGGACCACTTATCCGCTGCCGTCCGTGACAATTGTGACAGACCTTGAACAAGACTCAAACAGGGTCTGGGATGATTGGTTAGTCCAGTGGGCAGGGACTATCAGATGGTGTCAGTAATAGTTCACTCAGTATTTGCTAGTAAGTCTCGGTTCAAGTTGGTCACAGATGCGTAGCGTGAGGACTAAGAAGGTCGCCTCTAGACAAGTATGACTCACTTGTCATGCTTGCTTGAGTGCTGCAGTGGATGGCAGGACGAAACGTGGCACCCCGCACGCGCCGTGCCCTACACAATGTTCCCTTTCGATCCCTCCGAGAAATGGTATCAAGGTATCTCGGTACTCACTTGTCATGCTTGCTCCTGTGCGGCTCGAGCTGCAGCGGGGTGGCGGGGGCGGAGCGTGGCGCCCCGCACCCGCCACCCGCCGCGCCCGACGCGAAGTTCCCTGTAGACCTGCAACAATACAAGCTGGTATTAAAAAAAACATACTTATCCTTTCCCAACAATCTCCCTATATTCAACAGGTGCATCGTTGTTCTAGCTCCGAACCAGAAGTTTTCCGTTTGGTATTCCCTGCCTGATAGCCCAACTACAGACCGGATTCAAATCCCAGGAAAGTTCATTATCTGTGTTATATCTGTGTTAAGTGCGTTAGAAGTGTTGCTTGATATAACGGTGAAGGTAGTATCGAAATAACTGAATACGCCATTTGAATACTGTACGCCAGACATAGCAGGGGATCATCATCGTCTTAATCAAAACCATCTCATTAACCCAATGTTGATCTCAGGTCTCCTCTTAGAATAAGTTGAACAAAGCTAACAATGGAAAATGCGGAATGGATGACTCTCAGGTTTCCACACAATGTTTCCTTCGCCATTACAGCAGGTGAGCAGTGCAAAACTATTGGTAAAATCTAGGAACTAAATAGGAATCTCAAGAATTGTAATGTTCAGTAGTAGGATAAGAACCGCGCCGGAATCTTCGTTCAATTATACATTTTGATAACAATCATTTTTAATGTTTTAATCCCGGGACTAAAGTTACAAGTGCAAGGCGCAAAACAAGGCTATTATTACTTATCCATAATAAACGGGACTAACTTGTGCGTAACGATACCAAAACATTAATCAGTTAGTTAAATTGTCGTGACGGGTAAGAGTCAACACAAGCCATACAAGTATTGTTTATGCGTAGCGATCGCGGTAACATAAACCGTTTATGAAAACTTTCACTGTGCATTATCTCATGGAGTTAACACTTGTAATATCAATATAGGTAGTAACGTAAATTTGTTGTTTATGTTATTTATTTTACTATTAACATTTCATTAACATAACATTTCATTAACATATTAACATTTCATTAACGGTTCACATCTCCAAGTTTGGCATGTTTTGCACCTTCCTGTTATTGTTTTCTAGGTCTCCGTTTACCTATATGTTTTTTCTGGCGGTATCAGCCCAGTGGCTATCGAACTCACTTCTCACTCGAGGGGATGTGGGTTCAAATGCATACAACACGTTATGTTATGTGCGATTTTTAAAAATATGACAACATTCGTTTCATTGTTTACCGCTGGGAAATGCAAACTACACATGCCACCCATACCTTATCAGGTGGGTATTTGGGACTCGCTGATTTCAAAATACCACCTAAAACCCAGGGGCACCCTCAGCGTTGATAAGAGACGCCACAGGATCTCTAATATTGGCATGGCTTGGCTCCTGCAAATATTTATGGGGGAGACGCTCATAGTGCCGCCTTTTTATCCTTGGTTTCCTCCTGCGAAGCGGATCTGCGTGGGAATTTGTCTCTATTGGCCGCTCCACAGTCTCCTTGTGGGCAATCACTCTCGACTCGAAAAAGGATCTCATTTCTTTCCAGCATCTCTCGCGAGGAATCCTGCATGCGAGACTTCATCATAATGGATCCGCACATGGCCAGCGTGGTTGACTATGGCCTTACCACAGTGGACCTAATAGCTGGCATTATCATTCCGAGAGGAAACACAAGCTCATCAGTGGGACAAAAATGGGTTGTTGTGGTAGAATTTGAACCAATGGAATTGTACTTCGTTTAGTTTCGTAAAATAGGCCATTTTCGTAAAAATGCCGTGGTAAATTTAATAATTTTACCTAATTAGGCCTTGTTCGGCTCCCAAGACTTAGTTATACTCCTCAACATTCAAGAGTATGGAAACGTAATTTTGTATGTAGGTAGGTAAGTGTTCTATATTTGAAGATAAAGATACTAATTTCTTCGTAACGAATCACTTTTATGTTACTTAATTGTAATACAATACAGCACTTTTAAATAATGTGAGCATTTTTTTATAAATATCACTTATGTAATTTAAACCATGTTACGAATATGATATGATTTCATCGTCCTGTTTACAGCAAGGTCGCGGTTTTAATATTAATGGTGTAAAGTTACAGCAAATTGACGCACTAATGAATGAACACGTATTTGATGACCGATTAGGAAAACTGTTGTTCATTTTAAAACACAGCAGTATTTAATATGTACCTACTATAGTTATTAGTGTTTCTATAACTCGCTCAGTAAGAAATAGAAAATGAATGTAGAGAGAATTACTGGAATTTCAGACAGGGTCACGGTCATTTTTCAATTTACTAATGCTTGAAATTAATGAAAAATGCATTTGCACTAGGAATAAATAACTTATTTATTTTATTTATTTATTATAACAACCATGTTCGAAAACCTGAACTATGTCTGAAGCCATGCCCAATGCTACCCCACAGCCCACAGCTACGGTAGTTATTGACGAGTACATTTACTCGTAAATATCAACTTCTCTTTTAAAATTAATCAAACTTCTTCAATATTTAAGTTTTGAACATTTTCCTTCATCTTCGAGTATCTCTGATGTCATCTTATCGAATAATTGTTAAGTGGCAAAGGTCGCGTCGCATCACCCAGAGATCGTGGATCGAGCAAGACTGGCGTCGTGGGTTCGCACGTATGGATAGTGGGCGTGACTCGTTTGTTAACAATCGTTCGGGTCGCTGATATTTAAAGGCATTAGAACCTTATACGTTATTTGAGGGTTGCGAGTACATGTTTGGGGTATGTTGACAATGTTGCCAAAGTGAAAATAAATCATGAGATAAAACCAATGGCTCTACTGATTTTAGACAATATCATTCATCTTAAATCAAGATTTTAAGTGTCAAAATGGATGTTTGATATGAACTACCTGTACGTCGAATAAAAGCGTATCTTTACACCCACCTTGTTTAATTCAATTAATTTCAACATGTGATAATGTTCAACCTTTGTTGTGGCAGCCGGTAACCTGGACACATTAATACTCGAAAACAGTGATGAGAAGAGACTAAGACAGAGGGCAGCTAATTCGTTCCAGATCTGTCCAATACACGTGTCTCGGATAGAAAAATTGCACAAAATTGTTACAGGTAAACAGAACAGGTGTCCCATTTATAAAGTGCAGATAACCTAGAAACTTTAATACCGCCACATCGCAAAGCTAGCAACTAGCAACGCGCCAGCAGCTCCGGTCGAAACCGTTACAGCCTCAGTACCGCTATTGTGCAAATCTAACATCGATTAAGAGCTGCGAACGCGCTCATAGCTGTTGACTACGGTCATCTTTAATGCCAATCATTTGTGCATATCTGAGTTGCAAATAAATTACAACACACTACAACGCATTTGTCCCACAGTTGAGCACGGGTCTCCTCTCGTAATGAAGGCGTTAGGCCCACGCTAACCAAATGCGAACTGGCAGACTTTACATGCCCTCGAGAACATTATGAAGAACTCTCATGTAGGTTTCCTCAGGATGGTTCCTTCACCGTTAAAGCGGGTGACATTTTCTTAAATCGCACATAACTTAGAAAAGTCATAGATGCGTCATAGTCATTGGCCGCTTAGATTGGAACCCGAACTGCTCGGGTGAGAGGCGAGTTCGATACCCACTGGGCACTGTCGCAAATTACAACAACTAGTTACAACTTTCCTTGGGCATGTTTTACTGAGCTAATTGATAAGAACAGTGGTAACTCATTTACATTTTACTTCGAGTGGAGGCCACACATGAATCATCGTGCGGATTTTTTGATTTTTTCCCCTATCCGGCATTTCCCCGAAGACCTTGAGCCAAGCGCCCGCAGGGTTAGAAGCGCAAACATTAAGAATCCTTGGAATATGTGAACATTGTTTGGCTGGCATTGAAACGGAACAACCCTGAGATCGACCGAACTAAAATAAAAAATGAATAAGCTGAGGCAAATAGTAAACATTACATATATACGATTATTTTTACATTCTAATTTTAAAATTTCATAACATAACATCACGCCTGTTCATCAAATCATGTCTGTTGTATGAAAGCCAATTAACCGAACCCCCTAACATTTTTATTTTTTCTATTTTTTAGTATTTGTATAGCGGCAACAGAAATACATCACCTTGGAAAATGTCAACTGTGTAACTATTACGGTTCATGAGATACAACCAAGTGACAGACGGACAGCGAAGATTTAGTAATAGGGTCCCGTTTTACCGAATTCCGTACCCCTAAAAAAACGATAAGTTTTTTAAATTAAAGCTAAATAATTATTCCCCGACGGCAAATCAACCCGATACCAATTGCTCGACAGTCGATTACTAAATTCTATCATAAAAACTAAACTAAAAAAACTAATACGAGTACCTATGTATGTTAATATAATATTATTCGACAACAACTTACCTCAAGTACCAGCAACCTATTCTTTCAGTTTCACTAGAATAATGAGACTAATTTCATTCATTAACATAATATTATTAAACTGATTAACACTTCTTATTAAATTTAAACAGCCACGCAATAGACACCCAGCAATATTTCATTGATTAAACGTAACTAAATTAGCAAATGTAAACTTAGCAACGATGTCGAATTGTTTAGAAACAATACCCGCACTGTTTGACTTGAAATATTCAAATCTCAAGTAATGCGACTCCCTTGTTTATAAAACCAAAAGAACTTATTTGACGAGTACGATTTAACTTCACTTCTGTTTCAACCTATTCGTCATGCGGTTCACTGCAGTTATAATAGTGATTTTAAATTTTTTGGGCGTCGAAAACGTAAGCTGTAATTATAATGTACACAAGTGTCGATCGTGAGGTGATTCATTTAGAAAAATAGCTCCAACCCCATTTTTCTTTTGGATTAGTACCTAAAGGGTTGCAAAAGAATCAAAGATATAGCTTAGGAATATTCAAACTAACTATATTCAATAACTACGGTCAGTGGAGTCCACGGACTGCTTTTAGGGGTAGCCTATGTACAAAATACATCTGTTGATGATGTTTGGTTAAAGTAATAATTAAGGTGTTCTTTATTTACTTTTCATCTGAACCTTACTTATTGCAGAGGATGTTACCAATGGGATATGAAGCTGAGCCACCATTACTAGAATCAATTTCTCTACCGGACCTCACAATCAACGATAGTTCAGGTGAATCAGCTCTGACTATGGACGCATTCAGCAGTAAAGAGAATGAAGAATATGATATTGAAAAAGAAGGGAAAATCACTCAAGAAAAACCTACAAAGGTAAATGAAATTTACAAATTTAATTTGACGTTATTGCGAGGAATTGTGTCGATGGTAAATTCATTATATTTTTATGTCTTAGCCCTGCTCTATCGTGGTGCTGTCCAATATTCAAAACCCAAGCGTGCAGTCGCTGTTGCGAAAGTACAGATATGACGCAAATGGTAAGAATATAAAATAGTATGCATAATTTTATGCCAAGTTTGTTTTCTCAGTATCATAATCATAAACTCTTGACTGTTCTTTACTAGTTACTTTACTATCAAGAATTCTCGGATGATTTCTAAGCATCTTCTTTAAGGTATATACCACCCTATAATATTTTGTATGTTTCTTTTAGTAGCGCAGAACCATCTACGATTACATAATTATGTGATAATCGATAATAAACGATAATTAAAAATTCTGGAAAAGGGTAAAAGCCTGCCTTGTATTTACGAGTAGGTACATAAACTTTACTAACTAACTAAATCAAATTGGTCAAAGTCGTTGATCGCGTTTGGAACTACTGTCTCTTTTAGGGAAGGGAAGCCTATAACAAAAGCAACCATTGGAGGCTGATGATAATATCAGTCAAATTAATACTAGAGATGTTCTCGATATTAATTTAAAGCCATTTATTAACAGGTAACCTCATTCCAAACAGCGTGCAGTACTTTATGAAGTTGCCGCAAGGAATCCGCTCCTCGCCCGTATTAGTGCCCGTGAACGACAAAGCGTTTTCACCGTTGGGAGGATTCGTCAGGTATGCATGGAGTTCAAAGGCTCATTGTTTCACGCATCGAGAACTTTCACAATATCATCTGTCAGATCCGCTAGTGAGGTATCGTGTTTCGCAGCGGCATTCGTTATTTGTGTTGATAGTTCGTTTATCTCGGTAAACGGGTGTCTAGCAATCGTTCTAGACAAGATGACAGCTATATTATGAAAAGAATTATTAGATTAATCATTATTATCTCCTGAATTCTGGCAGGCACCAGTGTTTTAGATATGGGAGTAAGTGAAAGTTGTTCTGTTAGTCACTGGTAGTTAGTGATAGTCTTGTTGATAATGGTTAATAGTAATATATCTTATAATCAAAGATGCTTTGTTTGAACACTATATTGGACGCCTCTCCAACAAGTGTGAACTTCATATAACTTTCTAAAACATTACTAGATAGCAGAAATGGTTGAAGTATGTAAACCTCTTGGGTATCTTTCAAGGATGCCAGCTCAAACCTGTTTTGTTTAGCAGGTATCAGTGTTAGTGTGTTTCATGCATTTTTATTAAGTACCTAATGTAAGTATATTCCCACAGGTATTACAAAGAAGTGCCACCTATTCCGCAAGCGTGGTAGGCACGCAGCTCTTGCAACTGTACCTACCCCAGTGGATGGCGGTTATTTTGTATAATAAATACACCTACATTATTTCTTTGTATTTTTTAAAGCACGCAAAACATAATACGTATTTTTTGTTTGAAATTCTTGGACATTCTCATCTTTTTTACGCCATTTTTATGAAAAATAAAGTACTTACATAATGAACTAATTCTAATTCGTTATTTTGTCGGTCGCAGACCCGCAATCATTGTCTATTTTATTAAAAGCTTTTATTTAACTTCACTCGAATGTAAGTAGTTATGTAAGTATGTCCTGGAATCTTGCAATCAATATTTCACCCACTTTCACTGAAGCTATCGAGCTGAAATTTGGC
>DWTT01002244.1:0-10319 GCA_018250895.1 Carterocephalus mandan | reverse complement strand
GTCAGTCAGTCAGTCAGTCAGTCAGTCACCTTCTCCTTTTATATATAATAAGCTGTATTTCTATCCTTGAATAATATACTACTAGTTAAATACTTACTAATTTGTTTATTTTGACATACAAGTAGCATTACAATTTAGTAGTAAATACATATACCAATAAGTATAAAAAATATATAGGTATGTTTTAAATTTTGGAATATTCTTTATTTTATTTTAATATTTATGTACACAATTACACGAAATAGAAATTAACAAAACAAAAGATAGAAAGAGGTTTAAGGGAACTGCGTATTTTTCATGGAAATATCTTCCAGCAGTCCTGCGATCGAAGTTGTTACTGGATGGTAATGTACGTGTACACGACGTATTATCTATACAACTAAAACATACATACGTACTAATATGAATATTATTCTTTGCTGTCACTACCACATGTATCATTTCATTAAGACGCCTACCAAATTCCTTTGAGTTTTATCCTTAACTTACCTATCCTAATCCTCAGCTGTTCTTACGCTGGTATAATATCTCTCCACATAGGCAGGTTGCTAATAAAAGTAGCAATTAAAAAAATACAAAAAAATCCATAGGAGTAAAACATGGAGCATCGACGTTCGATAAAACGGATTATCTTCTCTCGTACATCGTAACACGTTTATACGTGGCATCAGAAAATTCCTGTCAGCTTGCAATTTTCACTCCGCTGCTATTCTGATACCGTGCGCAACAAAAAACAGAGATAAACAGAGTATCGTTGTATTACTACTATGGGATTATATAAATAATACCAAAAAAAATTAAACGATATGTCTTGATCCAACTAGTGGATTCATATTTAGCTCGGACATTAAATTATTTTATCTGTTATCTAAGTACCAAGGTATTTAAGTATATTTAGGTAGGTGGGTGGTACTCCGAAAACCTTTCGTGAAATATGTAAAAACAATTCACAATGATGCTTTGCCCATTACCGAAAATACTCTTGAGAGAATTCAGTTCCAAGTCATGTGTGTTATGGGAATACACAAGTGCCGGCCATGCTCTACAGTGGGTTGTAGCTTACATCTCTGGACAAATCCAGCGAGTTCGAACTCGATGTAAAAAATAAGTTACATTGATCGAGAACATGTTTGTCCACCTCAATAACGATCTTGTAACCCCATGAAACTGCTGCACGACAATGTGCGAGCAACCGTAATTAGGTATCCAAAAATTGTAAAAAGTATGTACAGTTTTCGCCAAATAGGGAATTGAATATGGTGGGAGAGTAGGGTGGAGTGACGTCATAAACGCATTCGAATGTGTATATTTTCGGCGGCTCTCATAGAGCTGTAAACGGGAAGTATTAAACAAACACTGAGTGGGCAATCTCCGGCGCTCGGACGTAGAGTCAACACGCTCAGCGGGGGCGCCCTGTGTGTAAATAATTATTTCGAGATAGTTATCCATGTACCGATGTAGGGGATTTGATGTATGCTGTATTGATTGTGACTGAGGCTTGTTCAGGCTCTGTCACAATTGAAATGGGCTATAGCGGATGAGTGGTACATGCTCGTTTTGCTATCCTTACTAATATTATATATATATATGGGAAAGAGTGTTTGTTGGTTTGTCCTTCTACTCCGCCTCGACGGCATGATGGTTCGATGTGATTTTTTGCATTGATGTAGTGTCTGGATCTGGAGAGCAACATAGGCATATTTTCTATTCCGGAAAATTGCACGTTTTCCGTGGAAATGGAAAAAATCTTGTTATAATCATTCGACTTAATAGTTTTTTTTTTGGGCTGTTGGTTTGTCTTTCTTTAGACTGATGTGTATACCTCCGTTTAGAAGAGTGCCATAGAACAGTTTTAATCCTGTAATTTCCCGTGAATGGGACAAAACACTGAAATAATCGTTGGATTTTTAATCGATAATTAACTATGGCTCGACTTCGCTTCGTTAATAATCATAATCATTTATTAAATTAATGAACCCACCCGCAGATCTTTGTGATAAAGTGACTAATGTGAGTTTGTAAACAGGAATACGGACAAGCGCATAAATTGCCAAATAGCGTCCATTATCACTAGCGTAAAATACAAAATGAGTATAAAACGGACATGAGTTTCGCGTTACGCATACGATTACGTAACGTGTACTACGAAAGTCCATTAAAAAGTTTGATATACATGAACGATCCCCGATTCTACACTGCCTTATCATCACTAGCTGTTTAAATATCACTTGAAATTATCAGCGATAAACCATGATGGCCATTAGTTAATTGGCATATGGTTTTCCCCAAGGTTTGCTGTCTATGTGTCTTAGGTCTGCCGATCGTATAGTAGTTACCGTACCCCTGTAGCCCACCTCAATCCTAAATGGTGGTAGACATCCTATACTGTGTAGCAGGTAGTGATTTCCATAACTCAACTGCTTGTATTCTTAAACAAATATGGTTGAATTTGACGACTACAAGGCGACCACCAGGTATTATATTGCTGTGATTATTAATTAATGAATGAATTAATTATTGTAATATATAATCGATGATGAATGACGTCCCCAGGTCCGCCGCCTCGGCCTTGGCGACGGCCCGCAACCCACCTTCGACCTGACGGACCCGTACTGCAACAATGTCTCGTACGACTACGCGGAGGTCCACGACCCTCACCTGGCGCACCACTTCGCGCAGAAGCCGGCGAGGACCAGGATGAAGCAGCTCGGCTTCTGCACCAAGGATGGCAGAGCAGTCTGCTCACTTAAGGAGTTCAACCAGTACAGAAAGTACCTCTACAACCAGTTCATGGATCGTATTCATATGGAGATGAAGAAATTGGTAAGTTATGGCATGAGCTTAAGTGGAGTAGAAGTTGGTTAGTGGTATCTGGGTAGCCTGAAGACTGCGAGAAACCAGTGACTCAGGTCTGGAAGGAATTGATCTGATAATGGGACTGTGCCCCGCAATATCTAGGCCTTACAGCCGATGGGTAGAGGAAGTTTAGTACAGGAATATTTAAAAGTAGGAAGAAAGGAAGGAAGGAAGTTAGTAGATGTGACTCTGTAACAGTCGCCCTATTCCCTTAATAATAGTGTCCGAATGCCGACCACTGCATTTCCACATTTACGACAAAAATCAATCCTAAACATCAAGTCTTGTTTGACTACCGTCTTTTGTTGCTTTTAATCAATTTTATAAGCTCTATTTTCTTTAAATTATGTATTAGATATTGTATGTTCTACGCGCTTTATATAAATGGGACATATTCAAGCCACTACTTCAATTTTTCTTCTTTGCTTTTCGCAAAGAAATAAACTGTTGACGTTATACGTCATTCTTTTCTTGTTTACATACTTGTTGTATCAACTCTGGGAAAAATATTTCCTAGTTTCGTGTACTCGATAAACAATTTCAATGTCACAACGGAGTTTAGGCGAAATTTCACGCTCGCTTGTTTCTACTAAATTTATGACCGAACGTGCTGGAAGTTTTTCCTAAGTATGTTATTTTAGCGCCGTATTGAAATACTTGTATGTTTTGGGTCTATTTTATTACCTATTAATATAGTAACTCGTAACATAATAATCATTTATTTTCTCTAGGGGTATGTAGAGATTTGTAACCACTTTTCATCTGTTATGTTTATGTCTCATGTAATATGTGGCAAGCCTATTGCCATTTACCGGGCATACATACAAACTCCGAGCTTATAATGTATTTGCTACTTACAAGTTTTCTGATCCCCATAATACTTTTCCCGCCGCTAAACTAACTTAATTTATCACAATCTTAATATCCTTGTTAATGTTCAGGATGAGGCTGCTCGTGACGACTTAACCCTTAAGCGAGTGAATGTGGACGTGGCCAGACGTCTGCAAGTGTTCACCAAAGCGGAGAGGGCGCGGGAGCACTTCGAGAAAGTCGCCAAAGAACATGCCGATGAGTGGGCGGAGAAGAAGAGAATGTAAGTAGATATTATAATTTTAATTACAGTAAGTATAACCATAGTCCAAATGAAAACTTGATCGAAGTACCTATTACAGTGGATTGCTCTGAAAATCAGCCACCAATCATGCTTTAAATTTTTGTTTTATTTCTTTAGTTTTTGTAGGTTTTTTTATTATAAAGGTATTGAACTATGACACTCTGTGTTCTTGATTTTCTTCTTATTTGAAAAGAAGCAGAGAATTTTTTTTCTCCCATATCTACCTACCTCTGGCTTTATATCCTGTCCTGACTCAACTGACTGACTTACAACTGACATTAACTCACGCCTTATCTCCATGAGCGTTTTAAACGTAACTTCAATTTTCCATACAGGCAGCTAAATATAATTTTTACTAGTTTGCCTTCAAAAGTCGCGCTCCGCTTTCCTCTGGTGTTGACATTAATTTATTCGGCGGTGCTACGCGACCCAAAACGAATTTAAACGGTCCTTTCATCCCCGAGTTTCAACAGGACGATTTATTACGGCATCTTTTAATATACAACTGTTTGTCAAATATAAATATTGTGACTGTTTTAAAATCTCCAACCTTCGAAATATTAATTAATTGAGTATTATGTATAAAGAAGCAGCATCATTTATTTATTTATCTGTGTCTGAGCGATGATGCCTGACAACCTAATTGCGAAGGTAGAGGCGAAAATTAAAA
The DNA here is from genome assembly GCA_018250895.1 of Carterocephalus mandan. Lineage (NCBI taxonomy): Eukaryota > Metazoa > Arthropoda > Insecta > Lepidoptera > Hesperiidae > Carterocephalus > Carterocephalus mandan. The sequence continues at coordinate 5,679 of DWTT01002244.1, read as the reverse complement.
GTAAAATTGTGTTTACTTAATTAGACAGATCCCCAATTCATCCAATCATCAGCCTTTTGAGGTCCACTGCTGGCCGTGGGCGTAAACAAGACCACAAACTGAGTTATCTGGAATGTGAAGATATATCAGTATTTAATTTAATTTGCTTGTTTATTTATAACTAGTGGACGCCCGAAATATTAAAATACATCAGTCCACAAACTCAGGACTCGAGTAATGAGCCTTTACTAGTTTTTTAAATTAAATTAAATGGATAAATGAAGCTCCCTGGCATAGCAGCCGAACAAATGCAATAATAATATTCTTAGTTTCATCAAAATATTAGACTGACAAGATATTAAACGATGTTTTCTGAACAAGCAAGAGTTTTATTACTTATCAAATCAATCATTAAAATATTTGTTGACTGTCAATTTCAGGCCTCATTAAGCAGATGTTGATGTTGTCGGTGAGAGATTTTTACTTAACGAAGGCAACTAACAATGGAAACGTTTTTTTAAATTTATAAATAGACTATTTTATTCGATACATTTTTGTCATGCCTAACAGGAAAAATATTCATTCAATAAATATTCCATAAATTTCAATAAATAATGTTCATATTCAACGGCCTCCATCATCTGGTCGATCTGATTATACGAGTAGGTAATAATATTATTTGAACATATACATAGGTAATGTTCAAATATACACATATACCTACATATTATAAAAAAGTTACTTACTACTTTACGTTACTACTTATATAAGTTATAGATTTCAGTCTGATATATAATTGGGCCCAGATCTGAAGGCCAATCAAACAACAACATGCAAATTTCATTAATTTGCGCAATCCCGTTGGCGCAATCTTTAGTGACCCTGCCCGTTACACCACGGGTCGTGGGCTCGAATGGATCTCACTATAGGCATTATTTTATAACCAATAATGTGGTGAAATTAAAGAATTTTCGGGCTTTACCGGGCTTTGCGCGTACGTGAGACGGTGATTAATGACGGTAATTTGTTTCCATTTACGCTCACCGCTGCTGGTTTCGCGTATTGTCGCTTTGCTGCCGAAATAATTCTTCGTTTGCAAAAAAATTAATATCGTCTTTAAATCCTTTTAGTTTGTTGCGTGATCACTTTAATTTTAGTGGTCGAAATATTCGTTCAGTAAGACTGGCATAGATAAAATGGCGCGTTCTCAGAAAACATTATCGGATTTGCAATAGGAGGCATCCGAGGCCTACGGTGGTCTCTCATTAGTTAAATGAACGGATTGTTTACAATACTCAGAAGCGTGAGACAGCACTACCAGTATATACCTACGCCACAGAATCAGATCTGACCCTATACATTTTCATATCAAAACAATTAGGTACAGTTAGTGGCCAAAAAGTGTAGCGCTAAAACTAATTATTGATTGCACTGATACCCCATGCGCAGCTATCCCCGCCGAATTTCATTTAGTTTAGAGCTACACTTTCTTGCCGCTTCTTATATCTCAGACTCGTACCCGCTCAGCTCTCCTGATCGATAGTGTTAACCGATCCATTATAGATCACTCATCCAACAGACGGCCGGGTGGTGCTGCTCATTCCGACGGCAACCGTGCTGAAGTATCTAATCTAAAGTTTACTTTTAAGTTAGATTATATTACATTACTACACAGTACAGTACCTATGTTTACAAAGGTCACAAATTTAATGTTTAAATTACTAAAGTTTAGTGAACATTTGTCAAACAGTAAATATAAGAAGCACCTAGGTTTAAATTACACTAGTGCCTGTAGCTCGAGACAAGAATAGTGCTACTAAGACTACGAGGGGACTTCTGGGGGTTGCGGGTGGCAAGAGTGAGAGCTGGACCCGTCCAACAAGTAACCTCGGGAAACACAGTGCTGTGTGTGGGGCTGCACAGCATTGTGTAGTATTTGTGGGCTCAAAGAGCTCAAACTCGGCGAAGTAGACCGGGGAGAATGTGTTGGGCGCAGCGCTGGAGGGCATCGGTGCGTTCTAAAAGAGCACGGAGTTCAGGAGCTACAGGAGTGAAGATGCAGCTATCTAATGGTGAAAGAATTTTTGAAATCGGTCCAGTAGTTTCTTGTGAAAACATTACAAACAAATGTTTCCTCTTCATAATATTAGTATAGATTCGAACCCGTTACCATTCGTGTACAACTTTACACAAGCCCGAAGACTGGCACCGTTTCATCAGTAATCACTGCATGCAATTACGTTTGAGAGCAGCGAGCTGAATCAAATTATCTGATGAGCTTTCCCTATTCCCTTGCTATACATTTGACGCCTGTGTTGACGAATTAATCATGCGTCATGTTTACATGCGGCCAGAAACAAACATGCCTTGTCAAATAATTCGCTTTTCTCTAATTCGATTGCATGCTTGACTTGGTCTGGTTAGTGCTTTCTGATTTTTAAAAACCCTCCAAGGATTAATTGAAATATACAATGAAGTTGCACTCGTAAAGTCGTTCTATCCAGGATGAGTTTTATATCACTCAACTATTACATTTATTTGTGTTTTTGGGGTTCCATATCCAAGGGGTTCAATGACAAACGGAACTCTATTAATATGCCTTCGCTGTCTGTCTGTCACAGGGCTCTCTGGAACGGAAATTTTCACAGAACCTCTATCACAACTAATAAAGTAAAAAGTAAAAATTTAGATCTTGCAGACACGCTAGACACACAGAAGAAACCTTAAAAAATCGCCCGGTGGCACGGAACCGTACGTGTGCGAATTAGATTCGCACTTGGTTTTATTGCTATTTTTCATCCATACTCCATTTGTGATACATTTTGGAATAAAATGATATATCTACGATTTACGTTTAGTCGTACGTTTAGTTTCGTGAAGATTTTCTTTCCCTGTTGGAACAATTTTTAAATGTTATTTTCTCCTTGAAATACCTTACATTCCTGTATTGGATGTATCGAAAACCAATTTAAAGTACAAAGGAACAATTGCGTAACGATAGCCGGAACATCCGACACGTCACAGCAGCGCACTGGCTTACGGCCAAAAGAAAATAGATCTTGTTTATTGCCTTTGATAAGACAGTACACTTTATTTATCGTCGAGAACTGTCTGGCAGGTATGCTACGTAACCAAGGTACGAGTATGTTTTGTGGCATCGAACATTTTCAAGATTCAAACGTTGTTGTATTAAAAATGATTATACAGTGAGTAACAAAAGGAACTATCAGGGATCTATTTAGTTTCATACCTTGTTTTGTACCAGGATAAATATGTATTTAATAGAACCTTAATGGCTGCTACTGTAGCCAGACATAGAGACACACTTTAATTTCTTTACGAATCACATTTATAAGTTTTTACATTGAGCAATAAAAAAAAAATATTTGATTGGTAAGAAAACGACGGTAACAGTGCGGTAAATTCTCGTTTCTTAAGAGGCTCGTGACTCTGAAAAATCTGAGATTAAAATTTCACCGCCACGCTAAAGCCCAGAATTCATTTATGCTAATACTTAATTTCTATTGTAAGTATTATTATTCTACAATTATTTACTTTCTTTGTAATGTTCCTACTAGTTGTTACCATGTAATTTTACGATCACTTTTATATCAGAGATGTTTAAAATTATGGGATAAAACTGACAATCTCAAAATTAGGTGTACCTATTCCTTTATATTGTAGTACTTATTATGTACAACTAATAGAATAGAATGGAATTTTGTTCCATAGTGATCTGACAATTTCAGCACAACTAACATGAATAAAATGATATTGAATTGGACATTTTGTAAAAAAAAATCTGTGTGTTCTACGTAAAATATCAATTGTAGATCATAATAACAGATACAAAATTACCCTTATTCTAAAATATATAATACTTAGATAGGTTTATTAAACGGTTTTAAACCAGGGGGTCAACCCATATGATAATGCTATCGTTTTATGTTATTGAACTAAACTTAGTAGGTAGAGTAGTAGAGGTACCACACCATCGGTTATGGTTAACCGAAGGCGTGGTCGAATACTATGTTTTCTTCTCTACTTCTCTGCTATAATTCAAAACAATAGCTTTGAGGTTATTAAAGAACGAATTTTCGCCATATTATTATCCTAATTAGTGGCACCTGTGCCTTCGCAGATATTATGTTCAAGAGTTTCGCTAATTGGTCGTAATTACAACGCATTCAAAGCCTTTGTGCGTTAAGCTTAGTAATAGGCTCTCCTATATATTAATCAAAGTCAGATTCCTAGTAGTAGCTCGGAATAGAGTCTGGATTTATGCTGGTTTATAGCAATAAGCTCACCCCCTATAACATAACATGAATATAACATAACTTCACGCGTGTATTTTCTCAAACGGACCAGAGGAGTACACAATACCCACTTTTCACCTGTTTGGGTCCCATTCCCATATAACTTATTTAAATAAGTATCAATATTTTCTCAAATGCTATGGAATTATTAAACTGATGATTGATGATAAAAATGATGACTTTTTATAGTTCCCGCGCTGCAAGCTGCAACCCATAGGAAGCCGTCTGCAGAGCAAGGACCCTTGTTACTGACCTCACAAACTTGGAACGTTGGGACGGTTATTAGAAAAATCTGCTGATTTAAATCCTGATAATTAAATAGGATATGTTGAATAGCAAATTTCAATCATTTCAACTTATTAAAGACCTCTAATCCCGGTCTTCATATTATTATGCTTCCTCTATCCGGTTTAATTCCAACCGTACCTCTAAAACTCTCACACCATTATTCTTAAAAAAAAAATTATAGGACTATCATAGCTGTCAAGTGTCTTGTCATTTTGAATTGAGTTTGAATAAAGAAGACAAAATATTCGATTGCTAAAATAGTTGCTGAATATGTTAATATTTTATGAATAAGTTCAAGTTACAAATTAATGAAACAGGCTGTATGGAATTTTCATTAATTTGTAATGAAACATGCATGCAGCTACATAATGTACCTATCTACATTATTAAAACAAACAGAGGGCACAGATTGGAATGTGTCGAGATGTTGGAATACGCCGAAATCTGCATTTGCATAACCCATTTACCAAAGTCTGTCGACATTTGCCGCGCGGGCGAGATGCATCGTGGCTGGAACCAGACCGATTACGAATACAAATGCAAAGCGAGGTCCGATGGAACCTAACAATAGATAGATCGCATACCTTTATAACTATAAGTATATATTTTATCTTTATAACTATTCTTTTTATAAATTTTAAGTAGAACAAGCAGACTGGCCACCTAATAATAATATACATAATAATCACAAAATTAAAATTTTTTAAGTACCTTCCTATTTCGTCAAAAGATCGCTACAACAACAAAAGATAGTCCGGGGTTATGCACACAGTAGTTATAATGCTAATTTTCAGTTTGTCCCCTATTCTCGCCTAGAAAGGTCAATGATGGAACTAGGTACTGAATACGAAACAGCGAATCACATGCATTTGTAGTTATTTCATAAGTTAGTTACGTCCTAAGGTACCAACTACTGAATAACTTACTAAGGTACTAACGTATTAAAATATAGGTACACTAGCTTTTACCCGCGGCTCCGCCCGCGTGGTCAAAGGGAATTAACAATGAGTTGTTTATCATACATGACAACGACATCTATTAACAACATCCGGAACTAAATATCTAGCAAATAACAAAACATCGATATCTTCCCATG
>DWTT01002243.1:0-10319 GCA_018250895.1 Carterocephalus mandan | reverse complement strand
TATTGTGGATCCTAGGTTGTGGATACAGGTGTTAATTATAAAATAATGTTCTGCAAAATACAAAATACAATAATGGCTAATATAATTATTAAAATAAGTATATGATTAAAACTAAACATTATAATTTCTAGCTGTTCAAGCACACTTAGTCTTAATAATAATAAACATTATAATTAATTTTATTGATTATACATATACCAGTATTGCATAGTAATATTATAGGCACTGTGTAACTAGCATATAAAACGCCTCTTCATTGTTAAAATTATCCCATCGTGATCGTATGTTCAGTAGCTTTAAAATAATGTGGTATAGATCTGACAAGCCATAGGAGCGGTCAGCGCAGTGGCGCAGGCCCGGCGTGGGCGCCAGCCGCCAGGGCGCGGCGCGGCCCATTCAAGGATCGCCCACGCGAGCCTTGCCCGTCCGATACTAATACCACTACAGCACAGAATAATTAATTGTACCTACGTTTATGTATGGCCACGCTAATGCCATTATTTATGTGTACACTCCTAATGTGTTTCAACTTCGAAGTAGTGGAGGGTAGCTACGTATAAAACATTTCGTAGGGTTGCGACGATACCCGTTTTTTAGCAAAAATATGATGCTTGCGATGGTTTTATGGTTATGCTAATTTCATGGCTTGTTTAGTTCTGCGTTGTGCCTGAGACTGGCAAAAAAGCTTATTTAACTGGCAACTCTTGTTATGTAAGACCATTATTGGCGCCCCTTGATGTACTACCATGATTGGCGAATATACGTTGGCACATCGCCGCAATCAATGTATTCGATTGTTGGTTCAAAATAATAAAAGTCAACATTTACATGGTCATACATTTCGACAAAATCGTTTAATTCGTTTTTCAACACGACCTCCGCGATCTTGTTTCACGGCGGGCGACTGTGTAGTCCAGGGGCGTAACGGGTACCTACATTACATACATGGCATAATGAAACGTCGTCGGTTTAGTGCGAATCCAATTTGTATTTGTATGGAGGCGAGCGGCCGGAAGCCGCGACACGGCCGCCCGCGTTATTAATGAACGACTGCTATGTGCGGCCCATTTGCCGGCGCGTTGTGCAGACGACCGCTTTAGTTGCTTCCACAAACGCATTATGTTTCAGTCAGACAAAAAGGAAAATAGGCTCTACGGATATACAAGCTGTACAAACCAAATGGATTTTCAGAGAACCTAATAGCACAAGCTTTAACTGCAGTACTACAGACATTTGAAGGATATGCGATGGGCGCCTTACAAGGAGCTGCAGCGCCTTGCTGTGTCTAAAACTACGTATTGGTAATAGATATCTAAAAGTCTACATGAATATTCATGAGAGCCGCCAATTTTGCATTTTGACGATAAATTATATACAGCAATATAGTAGTAGCTAAAATCTGAGGATGACATTGCGAGTATGCAACCCTAAGCATGGTATCTAGCTGGGAATTCGATCAGCCACATCGCCGATGACCAGTTAGGAAAGAGACGGTCGTCTGCGCTGCACCTCATCGCCGGGCGCGCTCAGAGGACACGGGAACCGGTTGCGGGTGCGGCAGTGCGTCGCGCTCCGGCCGCAGTTGCCGCGTGCGTGGCGCGGCGCGCGGGCCGCGTGTGGGCACAGGAATGCGGCCCGACCCGCCGCGCTGCCAATGACCGCCAGCGAGGGACGGTTTTTTAATGCCTCGCCTAATGGCTGCCGGCGACGCTTCATCCTGTCGGGCCGGCCGAGCCGTATTCGCTCGGGGACCGGGAATGAACGACCAAGCGGACACTCTTACGACTGGACGATTAATGACCTCTTCCAAAGCAGGTTTCAGGGTGAAATTGCTTGGAATTACCACTGATACCAATTGCGTATTTGATACCAACAATATATTATTACCGTAGTACCTACTCATCTTTTCTCCCTTTCCTATGAGCAGCTTATAAAAGGTTTACGAATTACATAGGTACCTATATATAATTCTTCATTGTGACACATATTATGTTGAATATAGTAAAGGCCCTTCCACACGATATCACTAGCAGATTGACTATTGAACTTCCGAGTCGTCTCGTATGGACGCAAAATTCACAAATTGGCCGATTCAAGGATGTGGGTGGCCGGGACAGCTCAACTTGACCTTGAAAAAATGAAATCTGGTGAAATAGGTCCGTTTGGAAGCTAATTGGCCAATTTTGTCTATTTCAGTCTGTAAAAAGTGACTTTTAAATTGTCTCAATTGTCTGTGGTCTGCTTATTAGCGGTAAAAACATTAATAATTGCAAACTGGCATCAAATTCAATCATAAATCTAATCTGAAATAAAAATCGGACCGCGTGGAAGGATTATATTATAAGCAACCATCATTTGGAGATTAGCAAGGTTAGAGGCGTTAGAACTTGGAACCTGTCGACGAAAGTTCGCTGTGTCCCGTCATTCGATGTCGGCTACCTTAAGTCCAATATAATTTATTCCGAGTTACAATGCATCCTTTACTTAACTATTAAAATATTTGTATTATTAATCTACACGTGGCGTGGTTATCAACAAAACATAAATAAAAACAAACACATAGTGTGAATTACGACGACGAATTACCTACGAAGTGAGTATATTATATCACTGTCAATAAAATATGTAAGAGTTTTGTTTTTGTTCCATCTCTTCCAAAATATATATTATTTTGGAAGAGATGGAACAAAAGCAATGACTAGGATATGAAAAGCGAGCCATTACTGCACTGTTGCGTGTTGCCGTGAAGAAGATTACGCGTTGCCGACGGCTGTTCGCAATTCGTGAATGAAATTCGGCCTTGAGCACATTCGCATACAGCCTTCGACAAAAACAGCGTAGTGTAAATGTACCAAGACACAGTATCAAGATCGAGGCTGTCAGCTCACTCCAAACGTTTTTTGCCCGACTGTAATTATGATGTTGTTCTATAAGCTATTGCGATATATCATTATACAAATACGCGGCTGCTGGGCAGTCGACTCAGATAAAAATTTAATTTAGAGAATCCGTTTCAAGCAAAAAATTAATTAAGATATTGTGTTTATCGCAATAAAGTCTTAAAAACTTTTCGGTTTGTATTTAAATCTGCTACGAAAATTTCCTTAACAAATAATTGTACTATTTTATTATACTTTTGCTACGCTATAATCAAACATAGAGGCACAACGAATTAACAACCTTCATAATTATTCATTTAATTTAAATAGGCATTCACTGTTACATTTCAAAGTATTCACTATTTTGTCCCCTAATATAATTTGTTACGCCATAAAGTTGCTAAGCTAACAATAGTGCTTCACGCAGTATAAAACAATGAGGTTGACATAATTAACGCTTATTTAACATGTGAGTAATTTTTTACAATTAAATATAAGTAAATTACGTAAATAGAATATGTAAAAAATTCTGGCAGTTGCATGAAAGCATAATATACGATGATGATAAGTTTGGCAGTCGGATTTATTCGTACATAAAAAAAGAAGGAAGCTTCGATCGATCGATACTCCACGGGGTAAACGAATAACACGATTTCGCAGTGATCTAGTATCTGGCACAGGAATTTCAACAGAGGTATGATTTTACAACAAGGAAATATTACTACTTAGAACTACTTAAAAATCAACAACGTGTAACAAACGTGGGAAGTGTTAAGTGGAGTAAAAACGTATAAAACGTCAATGATAAGTATTGTATCACAAACATAAATGAGGGATAACTTTCTTCTTTGCACGAAGGGGATAACTGATATTTTATTTGACAGAGATAAACATAGATACGGAAAAATATTGAAGAAAATAAAGGAACTTATAAACTCATTCTGAGAAAGACAACACGACAGGCAATTACAGAAATATGTTCTTACTACGCGACATTACGGGAACCTGATCGTCATTTATTTTAAAAACCACGTTTTCAGCTGAAATGGTGGTTTTCACTTTCACATCATTCACATTGCTGCAAGACTGCATGTGTCAAAGTGGAAAGTTTGTGTTGTGCCTGGATTTGAATATGTTTTGTGTTAGCTCTACAAACCTCGATAGAGATTGTCTAAAGTAGGTATTAAATAATTGATTATTTCATTCAGTCTTTTCAAGTGATGATAAGATTAAAAATTGCAAGTCACATATCAACTTCGTCATACACAGTACCTACTTACTTGGTTTGATCGATAAAACGAATTGGAAACATCTAGAAATTGATTAAATACTGAAATATACTGTCGAAATTACAGACTTCTGTTCACGTCGATCGGTCGCTACTAGCTATGTACAGACTTCTGTTCACGTCGATCGGTCGCTACTAGCTATGTATGTATACCTTGCAATGTCGCGACGCGTTGAGGTCTAGCAAGTTTATTATTTAAAGAATCCTGCCCGGTGAATCATTCCGTTTTATTGATGCGACGCTGATGAACGAGTGCAGATTATGTGAGCCGTGTCCGAGCGTCCGTGGCCGTGGACGGGTAAATTCGTGAATGAAGTCACGCGACGAAAGCGGCCTGACGTCAGGCTGTGACGTCTCTCTGAGCTGTAGGCTATCGCGACCACCAGGACCTTGGCGTCTTTTCACCTTCAAATCGGTAAAGACAATGCTTGCCTTTGAAATACCTTAACTTGCGCACCGATATCATCCATCATAGTATCGGAGAGCGTAAAAGTAGACGTACATTTTCCATATCTCTACTTGCTAACAGATATGTGCGGCCGTCATCAATAGTTTATCGGTATTCTATTCTACACATTGTTTGTTGATATTAGCTTTATATCATCAATCAATTTGAAAAGCAAATTTTCCATTACTTATTCGCTACCAATGTCATCGTTAGCCGATGACGACTTTGTGCAGTATTTTGAAAGTGGTCTGACTCGGCACATGTGGCAAGCCACACACGTCCGGCTTTACGTCAGCGTCACCTCCACGTCTCCATCTGGAATGGAGAGCCACTTAAGTCGCGTGACCGAGGAGCGTGCCAAGCACCACAAGTCTTAAACCGATTACGCACTCCAATGGCCGATATCAACGCAACTATACATATATTTATCTAGCGTTTGCATTTGCTGACGTAGGTAGTAGGTACTTTCATTGTGTGGGTAGTTAACTATTTTTCTGTAGGCCCTTAAAATTCTTCCTTTATTTGTAAGTTGTCGGTATTTTTATTATGATTATTAGGTAAGTGTTGCAAACTATAAAAATTACAAACCCTAACCTTTTCAATGAAATAACGTATGATACTATTACCGTGATGACATGCTGTCATCCCATCCAACCAATAGACACCTCGAGCCTCATTCAGTCGCGCTCAAACAGGAAAATGTCATGGTCGCTGGCTTTTCCGTTGCGAATGGATTTTACAACAGTTAATACCTAAAAATAGACGTCATTCTTTGTGGTACAAGTGTCCACAGGCAATGTGACCACTTCATAACTGTTTACCATAGTGTAAGGCCAGATATGATGACACGTAAGCCTGTTCACAGAGTAATCTTACAGGTCGTAGTGGCTTAAGGTTTGATGAGGGGTTCCACAAGGATCTGTTTTGGGACTGATTCATTGGAACATCGGGGTTGACTGGCTTCTACGAGCTCCTCTACTCGTATAGTTTAAGTGACGGCATACCATATAACTGTCCTTTACTGAGCGAGTTGCCAGCCGAAGCCAACGTAAGATGCAGACAGTTGTGGTGCGATTACTTTGACGAGCGATCCCGTACCAAAGGTATATGGTACAAGACCATCCAATGCCAGCCTCTTCGGTTCCATTGGTTTGATCGACAACATTTTTTCTGAGGCTTCGCTCGGGGCACGTTCCATCGAACAATTACAAAAACTTGATGGGCATATCGAACTCTCCTTGCTGCTGCTTTCAATGTAATAGTAGTTACTGAAGACGTACAGCATGGTTTGATAGTTTAACTAGGGAAGTCAAAATGCTGATTCAGTTGTATAAATACTTGCTAATGTGAAGTTGGTGAGTTTTGCCTGTACGGGGGTGGAGTGACATAGTCATGCAATGACAAAGTGCGTAGATGCGTAGATGTGAGACATCTTGGGATCGCTTGCGCATTACTACCGTGACGGTTCGACGCGCGCTTTTGGCTCCAACATATTTTTACAGGGGAGGCAGGAGACTCGCATGGCGCATTCAGCTGTAACTTACGAAATTAAGATTTCGCAATGGAATAAGTAGTACCCTTTTACAATATTTCAATTATATTCCTGTGTGAATAAATAGTGTAAAACACTTTATCATAATCATAACACAAGTAAGCAGGATCAAATAATCCCACTCGAATCGGCGTATTCGGCTTCCAAGGCAGAACGGGAGGCGTGTGGGTGTGATTACATTAACACCATAAATTTGTACGTTGCTATTTATAGTTTGGAAACGATGATATCGTGAAAGGGACGTCAAACAGGCCGACCGTAGGCCGGAGTGTAGGCGGGAGGAAATGGGTAATTGGCGCTTTATTTATTTTATTCAATAAAATCTTCGCGGGAAATTTCGTCCGGTGACGTCAATTCGTTTATTCGCGTTAGATCTTGCGGAGTTTCGCGAAATTTCCGGCCATCGATTGTGGCTTAAAATTATAATTAACAATTTGACATGGACTCGTAGTATGTACTTGTGTAGTGAGTAGTAGAGTAGTGGCTACTTTGGCTAGTGAACGGCGTGTATTGAGTAGTAGAGTAGTGGCTGCATTGGCTAGTGAACGGCGTGTATTGAGTAGTAGAGTAGTGGCTACTTTGGCTAGTGAACGGCGTGTATTGAGTAGTAGAGTAGTGGCTACTTTGGCTAGTGAACGGCGTGTATTCCGCGCCCTGCATGTGTGGTTTGAGCATGAATAGAGCGAGCGCCATTGAACGCGCAACTTTGCGTTTCTAATGCAACGCCGGATGTAAGGCAGGGTAGACAGACGGTTTCATTTCATCCTAATACGGGTAGCTTTATACTGTAGTTAATAAAAAGTCCAACTACGTAAAATATATTTAAACATTATCATAATTCCGTGTCTTGCACATCAAGAGGATCGTTCAACTATCAAAGGACGAAAAGCGTCAAGAGCGGAACATCTGTAAATGATTATTGTATAGGTATAGCAAAGGATTAGAAACCCATGGAAGGAACTTTATCCGTATCACCCTCGATCATACTGGTCGAAGTGTAGGACACCGGCGGCATTCCGTGTTCTGGCTATGTAGCCAAATATTGCCAATATGGCTAAAACTATCGGGGCAAACTGAGCGCTATATATGCACCAAGACTGCTAGATGAATAGGTTTCTGCGTCCAACTTATTGGATCATACGGATTAGATTTACGCACGGATTAATAATGTGCAGTTTAGCATGATGCATTGCATGTCGAAGGTTCTAGTCGTCTGCGCACCGCCTATAGCCAAGCACGCCGCGCGGCCGCGCCCACCTCATTCAGACCACAGATTCAGACATACAGCTGCCGCCGCCGCCCGCGCCGCGACGCCGTGCGCCAACGACGTAGTCACGATTGAAAAATGATGAATGGGTTCATATGCAGCTAATTTTCTTTTAATGGCCTGCCCGACGTCGCCCGCCGCTGCCGCGCCGTCGCGCGCCGCAATGCGTCAGCGCGCCACGTCATAACTAGGGTTGCCAACATTATTTTCGATAAAACATATTATTTTTCTAAATAAACTAACAAATAACTCTACACTCTAAAATATATAGCATTTTAAGGAAAGAGCAAAAATACTCAAAAGATATTTTTGTTAATATTATTATATGCACTATTTCATTTTATACAGTATATAATATATCTAATTGAAATATAGTATTTTTGCGTACTATGTATAGGATGGTTGGCTGGTAGAGTATGCTTTATGTATTAAGCTACTCATTTGTACTCGTACCTACCCTTCATTTTTGTATAAAGATAAACAAATAAATATTTATTTTTCAGCATATAGTACGCTGACGCAGATTCGATATATAGTACACTACTATATATTACAGTACCTAAGGTTGGCAACCCTAGTTAAACCAACCTTTAAAGTTGCATAATATACTATATATTACAGTAAGGTTGGCAACCCTAGTTATAACCAACCTTTAAAGTTGCATAATTTTCCCATTCGGCTTGGTAAACGGAGACACTAGAATCCTCAACAGTAACTTACGAATTTTAATTCAGCCGAATAATAACAATTTACCTGTAAAAATATTTGCATAGGTACACACTATCGCAATACTACGATATCGTATAATAATTGAACCGAACACACGGCCACCGACGCGACGTCGGTCTCAGTATACGATTACAGTCATACAGTGTTTGTTTCATGCTTATGAATGGAATATTTGACATTGACGTATCATTGTGAAACACGTACGTTGCACACTTGCGTACATAAAGCGGTTACCACATACGTTCATCAATTAGGTAGGATACGGCAAGGAACTAAACGAGTAGGTACATTACTTGCGTAATTAAATTATTCTTCGCATTACAGTCACATCGAACATGGAACAATAACTCATTGTAGGGAGTGACTGAGTAATATCACAAAGCTAATATTCTTTTTAAATACATACACGGGTTGTTTGTTTGTGCTTGTTACTTCCTAGCAAGAATTCTTCCATCTATTGGGCGAATCATTCAACTATACATCAGAATAAAAAAGTGTTATAAGTAAAAAATTTAAAACAAAACAATAATATTTTTGTTTTCTAAAGACCTTGGTCATTTCATCACACCTCTGACTCACTATGTCTGTATATCATATGTATAATAAAACTAAGAAGTTCGAAGGTTAATTATTGTTTAAATATTGTAGTGTATCCAACGCCAGACAAGGTAGATGCACTAACTACGAGAAATCGTTGGCGCCTTAGTTTTCCATTTACCACACTCCGCTACCGGTTCCGCTTACCGCGATAATCCATAGACAAAGCTCCGCTGAGAGTGCTACTCGTAAACTGCTGCCAGGTGCTTTATTATTTTTCACTCAGTAGGTAGAACAGATGCTCGCGATGGGCCGAAGAGATCTTCAACAAGGTCGATATCGAGAAAGTCGTCGTCCAATACCAAACCAGGCGGCCGACGGGTTTTTCCGTCGATAGAAGCTGATCGAAGAAAAAGTCCCACGCGCATGAAATCGAATTCCCACGCATGCGAGTTTCTTTCTTCGTTCGCGCAATTAATAAAAACCCGAGTGCATGAGGGTTCAGGTGAACACCGAGCTATGTAATACTTGCTAATGAGTTATCTTCTTGCGTTCGCTAAAGTTTTCTGTTTGCTTACGGCAATAATAATTTCCGTGCGCAATATTTACCACACTATTTCCATTCTGAGACCTAAGTTCAACCGTTAATTCAAATACATATTAACTATGTAGTATTATTAAGGTTTTAGACTGCTTGAAATCTCTTTACGTTATTGAGCGAAAGCATGTTAAATGGCTATTCTACGCACGCGCCCATATTTACACGGATTTTCTTGAACTCTTGTTAATCTGTATCAAGAAAATTTTAAAATCAATTCCTAAATTGATTGGGTTGGTGATTGGAAATGATGATTATACTGAAGAAAAAAAAAACACCGGCCTAAAGACAAACATGATTATAAAGTACATATCTATTAAAAACTTTCTCAGACAGCATTTGTGTGGATGTGCCTCGCCGTAACCTTTGTAAGTGTATCCAGGTACGAGAATTTCATTATTATAAGCCGAGGAGCGTGTACTATTTTTGGCAATGCTCGACCTTTACGTGGGTACCTGTTGTAAAACAAATTAAGCCTGTTGTTGCCTTCAGGCTTTCATCCACAATAACTTGGCATTTCAGTAGATGACGCAATTGTTTTCTTTTATTTTGACGGCAAGTCTTTTAGTACTTACGTAGGTAACGCAGTGTACTAATAGCTACTCAAAACGCAAACGGCTATGGCATTGAAAATTAATTTAATGATTATTAAAGAACAGAACTCTACATCTGACTCCTAATCATGTATGTTCTCTGTATGTACCTAATTAAAGAAGGATTGTGTTTAAATCGTCATTATTATCATAAATTTTCCTCATATCTACCCAATATACAGTCGGTCAGACTTTAGGATTGGAAAGTGTATACTTACATATCTACAGCTTACAGATCAATCAGTTACGCTGTTTATCTAATCAGAAATACCGGGCAAGATAAGTACTCGTAAATATGATCGAGTGTGTATCGTTTTAAAGTTAAGCGGCCGTAGTCCCATCGATATTCCCTACAGGTAGACTGTATATTATCAATATGGGACCGTGGTTCTAAGGCTAGGGGCGCATGATAGTATATGTCTGTATTT
>DWTT01002242.1:0-10320 GCA_018250895.1 Carterocephalus mandan | reverse complement strand
AGCTGCGCATGGGTTGTCAATGCGGGGGACATAATACGGATGGCCAACCATCAGCGCTTCCGACTGACAACCAGCTCCCCACGCAAAATACCTTAAATTTCGACTTCTGCCCATTCAAGGTCAGAGCTGTACTTTCGTGCCGCTAACTGTATCCATAGGTATATAAGGGTACTTACATCGAGCGAGTTCAAATGTGTGTTGGTCTCAATAACGAGCGTCACAAAGTCGTCCAGCGCCTGTACGAGCGAAGGATAGTTGCTGTTGGTCATAGTGGCCTTGCACAGAGTCTTGCTCTTATTCAGAAGACTGGGTACTTTGGACAGCAGGGCCCCGTCTGTTACTAGGCGGCAAGGCTGCTCCGCTTGGTCCAAGTATTTCTGTGAGTATATTACACGTTTAATTGTTTGTAAGTAATCTATATTCACAGTTGGGCATGATGGGTTATTATGGGTAAAAATACTAAAAGTACTTGGGCGTTCTAAGTACGATGATGAAATTATGCTACTAGGCGGCATTTCGTTCACCATTGCTACTTCAACATTGACAACAACAACTCTGGGAACAATATCGATGAGTTTTTGTCTACGTATACTACTACAAACTATTACTTGCGCTTTCAGACTAGCACTAGACCAGCATTTTGCGCGTATACGGTCGTTTCAACATACGCGCTTAAACGCGCGCTTTGTTACGCAGTTTTAAAAGCTGAACACGAGTACAGGGGCTTATTGCGGAGCGAACGTATAAGCCAGTGGTGGCGAGTGTCAGTAGCAATCTGGGTTACGACGAAAAATTGCTTTCTGCGTTACTTATTCGCCATCGACTGAGAGCACAAAAAATATGCTGAGTGTCACCGATACAACCTTTTGCATCAAGACAACTCGAGCTTATACTATTCGAGCTTAAAAGCGTGCCTATACGGGCATACATGCGCTTCTAATAACGATTTTATTCGTTATTAGAAGCGCATGTACGACGTGTAACGATTTTATTCGTTATTAGAAGCGCATGTATGCCCGTATAGGCACGCTTTTAAGCTCGAATAGTATAAGCTCGAGTTGTCTTGATGGAAAAGGTTGTATCGGTGACACTCAGCATATTTTTTGTGCTCTTAGTCGATGGCGCTAGTCTATAAGCGCACTAACCTTGATATGCCTAGCCAGCACGACGTGGTTGTTGTGGTCAGTCAAGTGCGCGCCGCCGGCGGGCGCGCCTGCGGTCGTGGCGCGCTTAGGTCGGTCCCATATGCCCACGTGTTCTACGCCCACCTCTGTCGTCTTGTCCACTAGGCATTGCGTTACGCTTTCCTTTAGGAGTTTCTGGAATACACAAAAATAAAGGTAAAGATGTAAGTACAGGGTACTACCCCCCCCCCCCCAAGAAAAATATTGTGATGCACAACTAAATTACAAACCTCAAACTCCTTAGTGTGCTTATGGAGAGCCTTGTGGGCCTTATCCACGGTGTCTTTAACGCTCCAGTAGCTTAGGTCGCGGTCCCAGGTACATATCTTGACGAAATCACGAAGTTTCTTCTCTATGGGAGCCCGTTTCTCCTTTATGAAGGTAGTCACTTGCGGTAGGAATTGCGAATAGTAATTGTATGTGTTCCATAGAATCGATAGCAGCTCATCTGTTTATTTTTTAACATTTAAAGATTTGTTAATATGCTCTCACAAAACTACAAGAATGCATCAATCAGGAGAAATATTGTAAATAAATATTTTAAATATATTGTCAATAATTTATACCTGTTATATTATAAAGTCAACTACAACAAAACCTTTTATGTATCAAGACCCGAAGACAAGCCGGTTATTGTTAAAATTTTGCGAAAGCAAAAAAAAAATTTTTTATCTTTCATCTATTACATCCTTACGTCTCATACAGTTAGCGGCACGAAAGTGTAGCTCTTACCTTAAATGCGCTGAAGTCAAAATTAAGGTATAGTCTTGCGCGAGGCGAGCGGGTTGTCAGTCGTAAGCGGTAATTGGTTCGCCAGCTGTATTATGTCCCGCATTGATACGCCATGAGCCATCCACTCCGAATTTCGTTCAGAGCTACACTTTCGTACCGACATTTGTATTATCTTACCTCGCCTCTGACACGGCTCCAAATGCACCAAATGGCAGTGATAAGCGTACACGATGTTCAATCTGACTTCATACTCTGCCAAGTTGGACTTCTCCATAAACTCTTTTAACACTGCAACGATTCTAGAGCCAGGCACGGCATCGGCTCCCTCGCTGGGCCCCTCTAAGTAGGAGTCTACTACTGAGTATAGGTAAAACCAGTATTTGTGAGCTTCTGCTTGTTTTCTGAAAAGTAAATAAAAAATAATAAATAAATGAGTATCTTGTATCAGGCGTTACTTTACGGAAATCCATAGTAATAAAGTTAATCTACTTGATAACAACCAGCAACCAAGGCGTATGATCGGAGACAGAACTATTCTCTATCTACGCGTATTATGGTATAATTTCATGCTTAATAGCACCTTCCTCCCAGCCTTACCTCAGGTACAGGTTGTTGAGGCACTCCCTCCAATGGCCCATCTCCAGCTTCCGCCAGCACACAATCTGATGGCCGACCGTCAGCGACAGCTCCACCATGCTATTCCCCTTGTGCGCATTCCGGTTCCACTCTTCTATCTTGTCGCGCAGTAGTTCCAAACCCGTCAGGAAGCGCGACACGGGACTTGTCACAGGGAAACTCAGGATCCTATCCAATATTACTATTATCTAAAAATACAGAAGAGTTCATTGAAAAACTTTACATCGAGTATTGAATTTTACTTTATTCCTCGCGGAACGAAAGTTTAGCTCTAAACGTAATCCGAAGGGGACAGTTGCGCATGGGGTAAAAGTACACACAATACGGTTGGCGAGCCAAACAAACGCTTACGACTGACAAACTGCTCGACACTGACGACTGCTGAAGTGCAGTATTCACTTGCGCATGCATGCATTTATACGTGATATTTGTATGCGTGATACGCTAACCGTGAAAATTAGTATGTTTGGATTGAGCAACACACATCCAAATGTTTGTTTTACTAAATCACACAAAAAGTACAACACGGATTTGGATGAAACTTGGCACATAGGTAGAGTAGATGATAACCTAGGTTTGAACATAGGATACTTTTCATTCAGCTAATATGTTCCCTTGGGTTGCTTCGCACGTATATTGGAATGTTGTTTGGCAAAGCTATCGCACGCGGCTATGTTATGCCGTACTTTCGTTAATTTGACCGGGATTACATGTTTACAAATTTGATTTAAAAATTTAAACCATACCTTAAATGTTAGTGTTTGTGTTTATATAATTATAGCTATAGAATGAACTACAGGTTCATAAAAAATATAAGGTATATAAATAAAGTATGCTTACATCCTTCAAAGTGGGAAAGTCCGGCCACTGGTCCAGTAGAGCGTTGGTTGCCTCTTTGACCTTAATCAGTAGAGGCAAGCATTGTTTAGTCTCCGACACAGCTGGCGAGCGGTAGAAATCTCCTTTGCTGGATGCATCTATTGAATTATGATGAAAATTAAGCAAATTAGTTATTTTTACGAGTTCTGGCTATGTAGGAAACTTAAAATAGAGTTCAACCCATTTGAATTAATTAGCTTGTTTCATAGACCAAAATACAGTTTATACTTATTTCCTAAAAAACAAGTTTCTATCGGAGAGTCAATTAAACAAGAAGCTATTTTCACCCTGATAAGCTAAGCTAAGCTTATATAGACTTCACACTGATTGTCACGTTTATCCCCCAAGACAAATCTGCGGGAGATCTATAGCATACTCAACCATGCTGCTCCAATGCGGATTGGTGGAGGGGTTAGTGGGCAACCCAGTGTCGAATGTTCTCAAGCCACCCGAAGGTCTTTGACAAGGATTAACGATTTTTTCCCTAATTAAAACCGGGTCTGACGGCTTAACCTGTACATGAAATTTTGGCACTAGCGGTTACCCATCCACAAACCGACCGCGCTCGTCGTTGCTTAACTCTGTCGATCACATTCAATTGACGCGAACCATTTGGCTATGGACGCTACTTTTTCACCCTTAACGATGAATAGTGCATAAAAATATTTATCCAAAAATTATTGCTGACCTCATTAAAAAAAAAAACAATTCTGCAATAAACCGTACTTCTATCAACGCTTCAACTAACGACTACATACAATGTACATGATATAAACGACTTACCGTCACCATCGATCTTATTCTTAATTCGAGACAGTAGGACGAGCAGACTCGGGGTTACGGTTCCTTCAAAATCGGCATCCAGAGTCTGCCACACGTTCCTTACGAGTTTACCAAACGTCAAGTACCGTTTTACCAAGGGACTGACCACATCATTGTCAACTGGTTTCTTAGGAGTAGCCAGCCATTCAGCGTAAGTCGAGTTGCGAACAAAGTTTGAATGCCAATTGTATATGAACGAGACGTCATCGGGTGTTATCGAGCACTTAGGCTTGGCGTCTTTCGTTGCCTTGGGTTTGGTCTGCTCGAGTGTTGGCGGTTTGAAGTCGGCGAAGTCGTCATCGGTATACGAAGGAAACATCTCCATTATTTCTTCGGTAGCCATCGCCTCTTCGTCTTCATCTTCGCATTTTGATCTTTGAAAAGAAAATGTATTGCTTCACTTTAAGATTTTAATAGAAAACTTGTTTCTATAATACATCCGTGTACTGAGATTTCGCTGACTGCTAACGAAGAGTTTTTGAAATACATAATAAAAATAAATATAAAATTTTCAATATCCAAACATTGAATTGTATAAGCGTTGGATAAGAATTTAAACGACAACATTAAGCTGAGTCTCAACCAAAAGAAATATGACAGCAAAAGTCGACCATTTATCCTTTGGTGTTGATCCAGCTTTACAGAAACGTGTCCACAAAGACGTACTGACAGCATAAAGTTGGCAAAATTCTTTTGGTGGAGACGCAGCTTCAGCTTCGCATAGAATTTTACGTTGTTTTCGAGATTCGTCAGTACGGCGGCCACCATCGCGGCGTGCGCATGCCTCCTTAGCTACAGACCAACACTCACTTGGTGACATACAACGCCTCGTCCTCCAGCTGCCTCCGCTCGATGTCCCGCCGCTGCTTCTCCCAGGCCTTCACAAGCGCGCCGAGCGTTGTCAGTACGGCGGCAACCGTCGCGGCGTCTGCACGCTCTGATGCAGTGCAGTACATGTTCAGTTCCAAGAGATTCATTTTTAGAACACTGTAATATCAAATTTATTTTATGAGCGACAGTTAAAAATTCAGATAGCAATTTGTTATTTTTTTATCGCTTGATCCAAATTAAATGTGATTCAAAGCAAACACTTTGTTGTTAACAGCATTGTTTTGGTTTTGAGCATAGACCACAAATACTTACTCCAAACACTCAGATTCGGCATTAAACGAATCATCATTATCAGCAATAACATTTTTTTTCAGCTGCTGCATAAAGTTGGAAGTGATGAATCTGTTCAAATGCCACTCTTTTGACTGTTGATTCGGCAAGCTATTAGGGAATTCCATAAGATCGATAAGCAACCCTTTAACCTGACCTTTCTCGGTTTTAGCGATAACTTCTCTCAGGATATCGTTCAATGCGCTTACACTGCACATGATTTGAGATATGGACGCTATTAATGGTTTCGCCAAGTCAGGAAATGCTTCTGAATATGTTACTTCGACTTTCTTATAAAACGCTTTAGCAGAGTAAAGCCAGGAAGAGGTTTCTTTGATCACGGTTTGAGCATTTTGAGTTGTTTGCCGGTTGATAGTATTGTTTTTTAAGTTCTCATATAGCATATTACATGCCCCTATTGCATTAGCGAAGAGAATTATTGTTGTTTTCTCAGATAACACCGATTTCGAGAAGTGTTTGCAGTCCTGTGAAAGAAGGAAAGAAAATAATTAATTTACTAATATGGTCGCATTATTCGCCTCTATCAATAACGCTAGAGGTTAAAATCCAAAAGCAGTTATTTTCACATTTGAATAAAAAAATTATTTATATTATTATTAACATAACCATTTTACTGCTCCGCGGAATCAAACAGACCAAAGGAAGTAACGGAACGAAAAAATACATGCTTGAAAATTGCCATTTTCTTGACCAGTGAGGTTCATTAACTATTACCTGCATCTGGATGGTCTCCTGTCAGTGTTTTTCATCCCATTATTCTCAGCCATAGAAGCGTAATCTTATAAATATAAGAATGATGAACAATATATGAATAACTTACCTTAACAAAGCTGGAATACGAAGGTTCTTTCGGCCTAAAAGTGTTCCCGGAGGCATATTTTTGTACTTTAAGTCGAGTTTCTTCCTTAAGTTTCATTATAACGCTGCAGTAAGGATGCACTTTTTTCAAGCTCTCCCTATTATCACTGCCTTCTTTGAAGTAATCTGGGGATACATCCGAAGACTTTTCGGTATCTCTCGTTTCCATAATAGTACCGTCTACTACGCCTTGTATGTAATATGCACTGAGTAATCTGTCGAACATTCCCACATCTTCTTCAATGTATTGCACTTTAAGACGATATTTTTCTACGTGGTCCACTGAGTTTACTTCAGCCATAATCTTGGTGAATAAAAGACTAGTCATCACTGATAGTTGAGAAGTAAGTATTTTGATTTTCAGCTTATTGTTATAAATATTTTCCGCTAGATTGTTCGATATTTCATTGTAGATATCGTTTGTTTTGGTTAAGATGTCGATATAAAATGTTTCTTTCATATAACTTTGCAATCTATTTACAACCTCTTGGAAGATCCCACTACAATCATTTTCTGGTTTTATTTTGATTGAAATAGCCGAGTTAATACTATTTAAAAGATATTCGTATTTCTTGATTTCAAATAGCGCATCTGATTTCCTGGAAGCAAAGGAACTACAATTTAAAAACTACGTGGACCCTAGAGCTTATCTAGTAATCTGTTTAAACAATATATTTAATGTACCTAATGAATTATTTATTTTTACCTTAATTCAGCAGATGTATTGACGGCTCTTATTAATTTTTATGGTAGGATAACCATTATGTAATTTTTTGGTTGGGTATCATCAAAAACACAACTTGAAATAAAATATTTCGAACTTTTGAATTACTTGATTTTGATAAAGTTGAAATACCGTTATGTAATAGATACATCTGTCCATTGGTGACAATAGACAAATTAATGTGCAATATTGTCCAATGCGTCATTTCTATATCGCCCTAAGTTAGTTATTATTTATAAAAATTACCATCGATATATATATAAAGTAAATAAAAAGATAACGACGCCACGAAAATTGCAGACTAAATCAAATAAATTTGTACATCTTGGTTAAATTCGTATTCTTGACGTCGAAATGTTTCATTTGCGTACACTGAATACTATGATGGTAATTAATACGGTTCGATGGCTATGGATGGATTGACCTCCTATTTTCTAGAAAAATAAATGGAAAATACTCACAGTTTTAATGCAGCCGCAGCGTCCGCGGTTCCCAAGTTCTTCCAAACAGTGTTAATGATAGTGGCGAGTTGCATGGAATACTCAACCCTATCTTTTAGTGGTACAGTCTCGTATAGGAGCTGTATTTGTGATCCTAACAAAAAAAAGACGTATAAGTGAAAAAAAATTAACAATTTTACTTATTAAAATATTCACTGTTAACGTGCAGGTTATTAAAGGTGTGTTAAGCCTACCCATTACTTCAATAAGTATATAGATTATCACTAACACTAACAGGAACTAACAGTACGAGTATAATTAATTTAACTACGAGCATAGTCTAAGTAACCAGGAACATATACGAGTATGTTATGTAAGTAACAATTATATGACGAAAAAAGTAAATCAGCCTTTTATCAATTTAAAAAAACCTGAATTTTAATTTATATGAAGTATTTTTAGTAGTATTCTTTCGAATATTTCAATTAATTATCTTACCATCGAGCTCCATCATTGTTAACCTCTGCACATAGTAGGTCAAAAGAGGCAAATTGGTTGACAAACGTGTACTGTTAGATGGCACTAATTCGCTCACGTCCCCAGACTTCAACATCGTATTTGTATTCAAAAACAGTTCAGGATAAACCACTGGTGAGCTTGTAAGCATTTTGCAATATTCATCCCAAAACTTGGCCGATATTGAAGATATCCTAAAATGTAATTAAAATACTAGTCAGAACCGACACTGCACTTAAAAAAGAAAACAACAGATACACAGCAAGGGATCAACGTAAAGTTTATCTTTAATTAATATTGTTGGATTTGAACAATATTAATCAAAGTAACAGTAACAAAAGTTAAACAAGTATCCCAAATAAAATAAAAAGTAAAAAAAAAGTAGATAAAAACACACTATCCAAAAGGTTAGGATCACAGAGAAATATGGGCCACTTTTATTGCTAGACAGATATAGGACCTTTCCATTCTCACCTTTCCTGTTTAAAATCATAGTCACTTCCTAACATTTTGTGTATCATCTGCAAAAGGTTGTACAATGCTGGCGGAAATCCATTTATTGTTCTCCCCATATTCACAACCTCAATCAGTACATGCTTAATATCATATACGCCATTTTCGAATTGCAAAGAATCAGTACTAAATCTATTTATCAGTTGCAATAACTCAGGCCGCATAATATTTAATACCCTTTGTATAATATACAGGTTTATAGGCAAAAGCCTAGCATTAGACTTATTGATGTATTTCTCAGCATGTTCTAAGCACTTTCCGATATTACTTTCTATTTTTTCTAAAATATCTTGGTCAGTTATATCTAAGGCCATTGATGGATGTGATATTGTAGTAATGTCACTTGCTATTCTATGCAATTGCTTATCTAATGGCTGGTCCATATCTAAATTTGTTTTAGAGTACACTTTAGATCTCATAACATTAGATTCATACTCAGAATCATCTTGATATAGTTTGGGTTCACCATAAATTTTTCTTATTTTCTTGGTTAACTTCGCAGCTTCTGAATTATCATCATTGTTCCGTAATTTGATTTTATCCAACTGGTTTTCAAAGTCATCCTTAAGTTGATTGTTGTCTGTTAGCAAGAAAAGTTTTCTCAACAAATATTTTTTAAGCCATTTATTATGCAAATTAATTAAGGCTACAATTTCTTCCTGTAGTATTGGCGTTCTTTTGTTCTTAGATGTGGTGAATATAGGCAACGAACACGCTTTAAAAAACCTTTCTCGCCAGTTCAAAAGTTGAATTATATGACACGCTGAAGAATCGTCAATTGAAGTTTTTGCTTTTTCAATAGCAACTTGAATATAGTACTCAATAATCTGAAGATACCTTTCACAGCATTTAAGAATGGGATACTCTACAAAGTCATCAGTAAGACTACCCGAAGCCACTGCTTTAGAGTAATCGATAGCAGATATATTTTTATTGGGTTTTAACAGTTTTGTAAATGCCTTATGGAACAAATTATACAAAAGGGTTATATTGCGATTCGATTCGGCTACATCGTCATCGTTTAATTCACATGATTCTGGCAGATATCTGGCATATGACATGGAATTTCTGGAGAGCATATGTTTAAACGCTTCGTCATTGAGTTGACGAAGTAAACAAATAACTTTTAAATTTTCATCAGAGTAAAGACTTTTTTTTATAACATGATTTAAAATTTCAACGCAGTGCTGTGGACATTTTTGGTAACAAGTTAATAGACTAAAGAGGATATGTTTGGGATTGTCCAAAACTTTTGATTGTTGTACAGCAGGGAACGCAATTTGCGTCGCAATTTCGTATGAGGAATCTTTACACAATCCTTTGACTGTTAATGTATGACGATCATTTTTAAATTCGATATCTGCAAATTCCTCCGAATCTAATTCCATTTCCAGTGCTTTTAGCATAGAATTTTTCATTTCAGCTAATGATGTATTTACTGTAGAAGCGAAATCCCCACCGCTCCTCGGTTTTATGTACACATCTGAGAAACTATTTCGTAGCGCTGTTTTTACTGATATTCCGCGCACCAACTGTTGCCATGTAAGATGCGAAGCTTGCAGCAAATTCGAAATAGTCGGCCTATCGAAGCCTGTAACAAAAATGGAGTTTATACCCATTCGATTAATTTAATGAGTTGAACGATATAAATAATTCACTTTTTTATGATAGACAAACAGGCATACCGGGCCACCTGATTATTAGTAGTCACCGTCGCATGGACACGTGCGGGTTTAAGGTAACTTTTACTGTTATCGTTCAATCCATTAATCAAACGCTGTCCACTGCTGAACACAGCTTCACATAATGCTTAGAGTGATGCTGCTGGCATTTT
>DWTT01002241.1:0-10322 GCA_018250895.1 Carterocephalus mandan | reverse complement strand
GACGTGAAAGCCGGACAAACAAACAAATAAATAAACAAACAAACACACTTTCACATTTATAATATTAGTATGGATAACATAAACTGATCAATGGCACACTGAATAGATTCCTATCTGGAACTTTGAATGGTTGTCGAAATAACCCGTAGTCTATTAGAAGTCTTTGATATAACCTAAAAATCTATTTAAAAAATCGGATCGGACGTATAGTTTTTTTACAAACACATGATAGATGCAGACTTGGACTAGGATGATAGGATGATGGTAGTGGTTCACTTTCACCTACAGTCCATACCTAGTCCATCCTTGTATCTACTAATCTACTAACGAATGTTCCTAATATCATTATTTGTTAAGTTGACAAACGTTCCCGTCTAACTTTGAACTGGAACAAACTTTTTGAAGGTTACGCGCGGCAATGCAACATATTATAAAATATTATAAAAACGGGCAGTCTTATGAACCTCAATTTAGTGTATTGAGTATTTTTATATTTGAGTGCCCTTATTCTTTTGTTAGCAAACCCACCTGCAAACAATTCCACGGGGAAACGATTCGATTGAGTCACAATGTAGATAACGAGACGTTAGCAGATTTCGCGGGTTAGTTGCAGTATACGAGTACATCTGCCAATTTATAATGGCATTATATAAAGCGCATTAAAATTCCTCATTACGTTGCATCCAGTGCAACTGGCTCAATGGACGCATTGTGTCCTAGGGGCCCAGGAATGCATTATCGTACATCTCTGTTGATGTGCGCCCGCCCACACAAATGTTCTCCATACGCACCGACCCGTGGGTTCAAATTGCATGGGAACGCTACTTACGGTTGTCTAGTAATATTTCTATTATCATACTCGGTCTGTTACTTTGCTGCGAATTGGATTCAGTAGTGTATTCAAGTAGCAAGTTCGCATAAATAAACACTTCACTTGGGTTGAAAAAATAAATAAATAGATCGTTCTGAAAGCAAGGTCCAAGGAATCAAGGAATCCAATAAAAAAAAATCTGAGATCTGTAATCTGAGTTTTTAAACCGGTTTTAATTATGATGATCATAACTTATTTGATAATCCCGCAAATTAAATGGTACAGTGCCTGACTTTGTTCGTCAGCACAATTTATTCACATTTTCCCCATTAAAGTGAGTGAGTTTTCCCTAGTAAAGTGTTTAATAAAACCATCTGAGCAACAGCAAATTTTTTTTCAAGGGAAATAAAATGTAATGTAGGGAGGGGTAAAAAGTAAAACGGTGGTAGTGCTTATATATCAGATGGACGCAAACAAATAACAACATTTTTAAGAAACATGTTAAAATATGTATATGAGTGTTCTTATAAAAGGTCACTCGTGCACATAAAGAAGTTACACATGTTACTTGATCAAAATCAAGTTACACATATTTGCATGCGTTCCGTTGCGAGAGCGACTCTACCCAGCTCTACACTGCGCACAATGAACAAAAGTGGCCAAAAGACATGAACATGAAAGGTCGCTGAATATCAAGGCGCTTTTTGGTATGCTCATTTTAAATGAACCATTTCCTGGTTTAAGATCAATATTCAAAAGCTTGTACTTATTTTAATAATTATTTTAAACATAAACTTATTCAAGATACAAACACAAAACTTTGAACTTTGTAGGTAGTTGTACTAATATAGGTTTTAGAACACGTAGTAACTATTAATCTCTGCCTCACTAACACAAAAGGGCTTTGTGATAATTGTAATGCAGTTTAGGACGAAGCACTTGAGTCATTGACCTACTTTAGATACTACAAAGTGGAAAGATAACTCAAACGTTTGCTCCTAATTTACATATTTTTCTGAACTTCATCATTCGAGCCAAATGGAAAATAATGGAGACGCTTGACACATTATCATTAATGCAAATAAACAAAAAATATTAAGGCTGTGTAATCGCTCCGTGGAAATGATAAGTTACGTTCCGATATTATTTAATAGTTCATAATATATTATAGTTATACAGCCCTTCTGCATTAATCTTGAGTAATGTAATCTTATTTAATTGAGTTTCTAAAACATCCATCCATACTTTTTATATTATAAATGCGAAAGTAAATCTGTCTGTCTCGCTTTTACGCCAAAACTACTGAACCGATTTAAATTAAATTTGGTACACAGATAGTCTAGAGCCTGAGGAAAGACATAGACTACTTTTCAATCTATTACACGCGAGCGAAGCTGCGGGCGTCCACTAGTATACAATAAATCTAAACTATACGAGACTGTGTCAGTACATCAACGTTTAATCGATAGATACATATTCAAGAATGGAATTTCCAAATTTATTGTAAAATACGTTTAAATTGTAGATAATATTTGTATTTTGTGTGCTCAAAAACTACCGAACAGATAGATACAACTAAGGTGTAAAATTGCTTTCGGATACTAATTATTCTATAAAGTTGCGAGATGAAAAAAAGGATGGACGTTGACTAGTGAGGTGAATGACTGTCCATCATTTGAAAACCCACGGACAAAAATAAAAATATATAAAATAATTTATTGAGGAGGATAGCCAATTCCTATGTATATAAACGAAACTATGCCATGCCATAAACATAAACTGCCTTGTCCAATTCCATACAAGCGAAGTTACTATGTTCATTAGTTACTAGGGTTCATAGAACCGGTACCATTTGGTGGAACCGAGAATGTCGGTACCGGTTGCAGTGCTGGTATGGGATTCTGGCTGGGATTCCCGGAACTTTTGGGAATTTCAGTACCAGACTCTACGTAAAGTACCGGTTACACGAAGCCAGAATGGCACATCGCTTGGGCCTAAAATCGGCATGCCTCTCTTACCTCTAGGCATGGCAGGTTGCGACTCGCACATACTGATATATGTAATTAGTAAGTCACTGTGAAGAGAGGTCTGAGCCCCCACCCAAACAAATCTGTAAAGTCCATATATCCAGGTCTATGGACAGGGACGATGATAACTGCCTACTCGCCAATGAAAGCAGATTTATATCTTTCAAAAAGAGGCAGGGGCATAAAAGGCAGATTAAAATCCACCGAAACCCTGCTTTATTAAAAAAAATCCTTTATTCACCTGATTGATTTACAAAAAACATTGAATAATAAGCAAAATACATAATGTTAAAAAACAATAATAAATATCTTCCGAACAAATGTAAAAAGATTTCAAGCGAGTTATATGATGCGAGCGACGTTAGATTTGGCGAGCTTGAGATGAACTCAAACGATGCTATGCAATGTTAAACGCAAGTTGAAGTACTTTAACTGCATGGTAATACTGTTTATAATTATTTTTACACTATGGATGTTATTTTGTTTTTGCAGTGATTTTGTAACTTTTAAAAATACCCGAAACAAAGAAGTTCCGAATGTACCGAAAAAACCGGGACTATAATCCTCCAGTCCCAGTTTCCCAGTACCGGGAATTAACGGTATTTTCCATTCAGAGAACTCTGGGTTCTAAATAAAATAAAATAAAATAAAAAAGCCTTTTATTTCTTGCATAAATTCTCATTTACATTGTTAATTTTTAATTAAATATTTAAGTCATGACCTATTGAATTTTATTTAATAACATTGGGGGGGAATTCTCGGTTCTAAACCCTATTAAATCATAAAATCCTTTGACCTTTGGGAAGAATAACACGGGCAAGGGTAGTTTCTAGTTGGGTGTAAGCACGCAATGTTTGCGGCTTATCGGTCCCGTATCGCGCCTTGTAGCAACAAGCGTCTCAGTATACTACAATTTTATTTAGGTCAAATCGGCCAATTGAACATAACACAGTTATTGTATAATGTTTACGGAAAAGATGATAATAATATTAAGTTCCATCCGACGGTTGCTGTAAGTGTTACACGCATTTGTAATTAAAGTACATTTATTGGCCAGCATTTGCTTTGTAAGGTTATTAAAACGTGTCTATACTGACATTGGTGAACCACCGTGGAGTATGCCAAGGTTTCCACTAGTCAGGAAAATCCCTTATTTATAATAGCAAAGGGATAAATAAGGATAACTCTTGTTGTCTATAGCTTTAGGTACATTGTACGTAGTACCTACCTATAATATTATTTTCTCTGTGATTATATTTAGCTACCGATTCTGTTTTTGACTCTCAACTTTACACATTATAAATAACTCCAACTTAAACATAATTCAACCGTAGGTACAGCAAGTATAAAAAAACAAAAAGGTTATTTCCTAATGTGCTTATAAGGCTCAAAATACATAAGATTTTAAAGATATTTTCTTCGCTACGGTTGACATATTTGTGGCGGGCACAATCGCGTGTGATTTATGATGAGAACTATTCGCCGCAGCCTCCCATCTCACATTCCTCTAATACTATTTATAAGCAAAGCATGTCTTATACGTGATCGCATATCCTTATAGCCGACAGTAGCCGAGCTAGTATATCATTTTTACTTAGTATTCGTGTCTGGGGGTCCGTGTCAGTGGTTTATGGCAGTATACATGTCCTCTGTTTATGAGCACTGTCGGGCATACTAACTTCGCTAGGGAAGCCCGGCTTTGCATCGACTATTAAAATCGAATCAGGTAGCTAGTAGTGGGATTCAGTTCGGGAAAATTAACAGTAGTTTTGATGAAATTGTGAAGAGAAATCTGAAAAAAGACTCCAAAATAAATGATATTGTGGTCTTTACGAATTCTTTAATTCTTTTCTAGGTGAGATTTACTCTAGACTAGATATATATTACTTACAGTCTCATGATATGTTATCCCAAGTTGGGACTATTGACTACAGTGCCTTGGCTATGTACCTACGAGTTAATTAACAACTAAATCTGGTGCAATCCTTTATATATTGCCATTAGCGTACCTTGCCTATTGATTCGTTTAGCAAAAACTAAAGGGAATAACCAAATGTGACCTGGAGAATTTATTGCATTCCAGCTCCAGTCTTTTCTTTGGGTAGGTATTTTGATCAAGAGCTTCTAATAATATTCGTGACTCTTTTTTTTATTTTCCTAACCTGATCGTGGCATAACATAATTAATTATTCAATTTATAGGAATTTTAAAATAATTCTATAAATGTCAGCCAACTCAAAATTTAAGAAAAAACAAGCACAATTCTTTTAATATTCTTAAAACAAAATCATAATATTAGGTTTATTTATCTACTAGCTATCTTTTCTATTTGTGACAAACATATTACCTAATAGGTAATCAATGTAAGTTAGGTACATCTTTTTTTATATCGTTTAGTGCTCATTTAATTACCTACTTCAAATCTAAGCTACCATGTTACGATCTAAATAGTCAATGTTTATTATTTACAGTATCTACTTATACATAAATAGTAATTTTGTTTGTATTTACAGAATGTGTTATTGACAGAATTGTTAAATAAATACTTACTGGAGACTGCAGGATTTTCGCTCCAAAATATTATTTTTGTGTGGGACCAAAACACATAATATATGAGAAACGATCTATAACTGTTGGACAGTTAAGCTTCTCATTAATCTAATTTAAGAACTAAATAAAAATTTATCATAAGTAACATTGAGATTTAAAAGCTTCATTCAGTATCTACGATCGTATGCATTGATTAGTGCAAAGTCGAAATTGCAAATACGCGTTCACGAGCCGACACAAGTTGGCGGACTGACTGGCTAGCGTAATGTAAATTGTAAAATACGCTGTCCTGTCACAGAGCTCACAGATCGGAACGCACCGGCATAAACCGACTAATTCGAAGCAAACATAACAAGCCAACTATCCTCTAGTTTCGATGATACTACTAAAAACGGTCGGTTACAAGCTAATTCACTTTCTAGGCAAGCTTCACTGCATTGCTCCCGAATGGAAAATTATAATTTTGTTTTACTACAATCCACAATCATATTAATGGTGTCTTTCATAGTACTATCTAATACATTACAACATTAGCTTCGATAATAACGGCCATTGAGGTTCACAAGACTGAAGACGTCAAGAGAGACAATAGTGATCTAATTTATAATTATTAATGATTACATCTTAATAACAACAAAGATAACATAGATATAGACAATATTTATAATATGAGGTCCACTCGTTGTCCACGGGTACCTACATACGGGTAAAATCGGACCAGATACGATTAAAACCAGTTGTAAATAAAGCAGCATGCATTTAAAGTTACGTAGGTATAAGATACATAAAAATTCTTTGCAATTATGTAATTGTAATGAATTGAACATTTTGAAGAACTCTCAAGCATGCAGTTTCCTCACGATGTGTCCTTCACCCAGAGGAGACCCGTGCCCAACAGTGGGACAAAGAAAAGGGTTGTGATGATGATGATGATGAATGAATTGATGAGATATTCATTAGATGAAACAATGTTATCTGTGTAACTGTAACTGTCAAGTGTGTTTCGCAAAATTCACCTTATTCATTAAGAATAGATAATTGTGTTATCTCTCTCTATTTTTTATAACCCAAATTTGTCCACTGATATCTCTGCCATGGTACGCCAATGAGCCCCATCTTTAGCCATTCTTGTCAACTTGCGCAGATCGTCGCGTCGCATAACAGAGGTCGTCCCACTCTGCGTTTGCCTAAACACGGTCTCCACTCTAGCAGGTGTTTACTATACGGTAGTAACAAACATGAATCGAGCATAGCTCATAGGTCTTTCGATAGCACGCTGACCTATTTAAAGCTTATAGACCTGAAAATGTCTACGTTTTGGCTGCGTAGATCATTACTGGTAGCTCGTACTGATTGAAAACCTTATTGATCAGACTTTGTGGTATGGCGGTCAGGCGATGAGAAGATTTTTTATATTATTTATATATAAGATAGCAAAGGAGATTGCAGCACCCTTCCACTGCCGCCTAAGACAACTGTGACTGACTTTGAACAAAGAGACTCGTTCCAAGTCAGTCACAAATGTACTACTACCCTTGAGGACTAAGATGGTCGTCTCTAAAGAAGTGTAACCGGCAACAACTGCTTTCCAACCGGACCATAATTTCTTTAAAAACAATCATTACACGGTAAAAAAAATTGGTACAAGGTACCGTGGTAGGCGGTGGTACTGCACCGGGCGAACTAAATATATATAGGTTTCATGTAAAACCTATTTGGTTCATTAGTTTGACCTTTATTTTATTTTTCCAATTTTTTTTTACCTTTATTTATTTGACCTTCAGCTTTTTTTTACAATATCTACCGATAACTGTAGATGTCTGTGACAACTGATTGATATCTATGTATCTTAATAAGATAAAAATTTGCAACAATATTAGCTGACGGAAAATTTTCAACAACTTCAAGTATTTACACTAAGAACGCGGATCTCCGTAAGGCGGGAATCTCTGTGTGATCCTCGTGATCTCTGTGCAAACAAATTCAATGTCATACATTCATTATTTGGGAGCGACCGCGACCTCGCCACAATAACCTATTATTGGCATTGGCCGTTTATCTGTGGTAGGGAAATACATCATATAAAGACTACCTCTACTCTACCTGCAAAATTTGTGACAAACAAAAACGAACTCATTTTCGAATTTCAAACGCCATAGTACCTACTGTTCTAACTTGAAATGCCCGGTAGTAGCTTGAAGTCTGGATTTGGGCCCGGTGTATGGCTGGATTTGTGCGGGGTGATCGCTCACGTCCGTCTGTGGAAACCCGAAGGAAACCCTACGTACCCCCTGCGTGTTGCTAATGAGCGAAATCGTATTACTGGAAGCAATACCATATTTCGGGAGATGGGCAGCAGCAATATACCT
Organism: Carterocephalus mandan; assembly: GCA_018250895.1. NCBI lineage: Eukaryota > Metazoa > Arthropoda > Insecta > Lepidoptera > Hesperiidae > Carterocephalus > Carterocephalus mandan. The sequence goes on along the minus strand of DWTT01002241.1, from coordinate 2,565 downwards.
GAGTATCCCAACTCAGGTCACCAACACGCATTGGCCAAGCGCGGTGACTATTGGCTAAAACCTATGAATAAAGTCAATATGCCCAGACCCCAAGATCCCGGTGGCCCCGTTCGTCTTGATTAAGGTAGCGGCCAGGGTAACGGCGGGGCCAGGGGCGATAATCCCCGACAGAGATCCAGCTACCAAAATCTCAAACGGACCCTGCACCTGGCAAAATGCAATACCAGGATACTGAGGTCTGATGACAAGCTATGTGAGCTGCAGAAGAGATAGACAAGTTGTACTCGAGGGTTATCTGAAGTGCGAAGACTAGATAAGAAGAGCGAAGGGAATCTGAGAATTTTCAGCTCGCGTTGAAAAATCATTTCGCGTGTCTTGAGCCTAGTGTATCAGTGGACGAGATGAACACCAGGTTTGTAACAACTGTCCATGAGGTTGGGTCTAATTTATTTAAGACCGCCTCCAGAGGTTTTATCGCAACCAGATCGATGTTCAACAAATCTGTACATTCATCATTCAAAAAATAATTGTCATCAAATAATATAAGTATTTTTTTAAATATATGTACTTGCAAGTATTTTCAAATCACATATTGTAGTGAAAAGTAAATATTTATTAGATTCTTAATTTTTTTTGGACCTTTCAGAACCCATTTTTCATCAAGCAAGGCTAACTGATTTAGATGTACCTACTGCACATGAGCAATTGGAAACAATCCACAATCATAAGTCTCGCGCTAACACGGTCACCTTAGTAAAACAGGCCAGCGCGTTTCAGAGTTTTCTTATCTCTTTCGGCTCGCATTTGAATGAGAGTAGACCTTCCTGATATTCGCAAGCGAAAGCAAGGCGAATTTATTACTTCCATAACAAAAAAGATATACCCATCAATTAAAAAGGGGTTTTTTCAAAGAAAATAAACCTCCCACTGCTGGGCTCCGCGCTCCTCCACAGATCAATCTGCGCGAGGTCTAGCTAGAGCAGACCTGCAGGCATAGACAAGTGGCAAAACGCTAGTGGAATAGAAGTAGAATAGATTAACAAATGTATGGGATTGACATTCGCTTACGACTAATTAGTCTATTCTACTAGCGTTTTTGCCACTTGTCTAGGCCCCCAGGACAGACCTTTCCTCCTATTCCGCAGCGCTGTGGGCGCTCTTGCGTTGAGGGAATTCAGAGTTAGGGAAGATCCCCTCTATCCGGGCAATTGCTCCAGGGGTAAACCCCGTCAGTGAATTCCCCACTGATGAGCGTGGGAGCCGGTCATTAGTCGCGCGCGCGGTACTACTAGCCGTTAGTCGCTAGCTCCCCCCTGATGGTCGGGGAAGAAGGTCCAACAGCTCTCTAGGGAGCGGTTGGCCTTCGGGGTGGCGCGCGTGCAGCGGCGCTATCCCCCTTTAGATGGGGATGTGGCGCATTGTCGACGCGGTTATACATAACACGCGCCAACCGGACCACAAACTCAAGGTCTAGTCTAGAGCATATTCCACCACGCTGCTCCATTGCGGATTGGTGGAAGGGTTAGTGGGCAACCCAGTGTCGAATGTTCTCAAGCCACCCGAAGGTCTTCGACAACAATCGGGACCGACGGCTTAACGTGCCCTCCGATGCACTATAGCGCTCATGAAATTTTCCCACTAGCGGTCACGCATCCACAAACGCACCGCCCCGTCGTTTCTTAACTCTTTCGATCACATTGAATCGAATCGAGCCATTGGGCTATGGACGCTACCATTGAATCGACTTAGTTAGTGGGCTATGGACGCTACACGCTTGACTTACCTATCTCAGTGAAAAGGTTATCGTCCAAATCCGAAACTTAGACAGGAACTTGGTATCTGATGTTGGTGTTTGATGACCTCATCTAAACAGCAGAAACTAAGACTAAACAAGTTGTTGTTTGTGAATTCAATAACTTATGGTATTTGTCTAATTATGCTAATGTATTATACAAATAATTTAAACAAAGAATCGATTCCGGTCAGTGAACCCGATACTACGTAAATCAATATATCTATATACCTACGTAATTCTACTTATAACACAGTACCAACTGTTGTCCGCGTCTTTATCCGTATTTAAAAAAGTAAAGAAGGGATACATAACCGCCACGCTGGTGCCTTTAGCACGAGCTGGTGCCGTTATTTATTTATTTTCATGGATGTAAGATAGCAAAGTGAGCTTGCAGCGCCACCCATCCGCTGCCGTCCTTGACACCTGTGAGTGACTTGACTTTGAACTTAAGACTCAACTAGGGACTAGGATAGTCTAGTTAGAAGAGAGAAAGTGGCTTGACAACATTCGACACCGGGTTAGCCACCAACCCTTCCACCAATCCGCATTGGAGCAGTGGTGGATTATGCTCTAGACCTCCCGCAGCTGTGTCTGTGGGGGAGACCCATGCCCAGCAGTGGGACGTCTATGAGTCGCAGCTATTAATATTATAATACTTTGTCCTTAAATGTAAATGACCGGATAGTTTATAAGAATACTAGTGGACGCCCGCAGCTTCGCTCGCGTAGAATTAGACCCATTAACGACGTCTACCCGTCTAACGACTTCAA
>DWTT01002240.1:0-10322 GCA_018250895.1 Carterocephalus mandan | reverse complement strand
GACATAGGCTATATAATATTACTAGGTGTAAACGAAACTATTGTTATATCTAATTCCACGCGAGCGAAGCTGCGGGTCCACTAGTAAAATAATAAGCCGGACTTTTCTGTTGCAGCCTGTATAATTATAGATGTCGGTATTAATATTATATCTCAAAGAAATTGGAGTTCGCCTACTAAATTCCGATTTCATTGATTTAAATATGATGCAAGGCACCATATCAGTACCGTAATTGTAGAGGATATTTACGTTCAGAATATATTCGAGAAGTCTTCTACATGGAACACTGATAATGTTCTGATCGACCTAATCTCAGATCTCAGAGAGAATCTCAGAGGTGACATCTTCTGTAGTTGATTGAGACCAGCCATGTTTACAGTAATGTAGGAAACATCATAGTTCATTACGGTCGTTATAAAATAAGTATCGGAAAAAGGAAGCCAATGTTGATGAAATGGGGAGGTTTCATCATTAACATCGTATCGGCTTAGTAGGCCAAACCCAGAAACTGTTAAGGCTACTCTGGGTCGCTTCCGTTTCGAGCAAAGAGTCCTCATGATCCAGTGGCGAGAGATGGAAGCTACGAGTACTACAGAATAAAAGAAACTTTAAAAATGAGAGAATTGTAATAGATACAAGAGGTAAGCGAGTTTTTTGAAGAGCAAATATGTACAAATATAATCTGAGAAGAATTACAGACGCAATGTCTTTACCAAATAAAACTACCAACCTTCTAAATCAAACCTCCCTGAATAAAAGGAGATTCCGTAGAGATACTCTCCCGTAACGTAACTAGTTATTTCGCTTCACTACGAAACTGTTAAAGGATTTCCTACCCTGCCTCGTTGCGCCCACAAAATGTTTATTTGTGTACAGAGCAAGACTGTTGCGACGTGGCAGAGACAATTGCGTTCCACTTTGTATCCGTGACAAACGTAGATCCGAGATTAAATGCATAGAATGCACCTGTCTTATTAAGTACACCTTCGCAGAAGCTTAAGATAATTTTTGCGATGTATCAAGTGTAGTGCAAACGAAAACGGAGTGTTTTTTAAAGTGAAATACTTAGTTCTCATTCACATAATTATAAGAAGTAATTTTAGTAACTTTTCCGAATTATGAAAAATATTTAAAGTCGAAAAGGTATTTTATTTCCAACAATATTTACATAAAAGGAACAATAGGAAACGAACGGCATTCGGAACGTTATAAAATCTTAACCGGATGAGTATATTTATTAAATTATAAATGCTGGTTTTCACAGCCAAGTGAGTAACTTCTAAAGTAAGAAATTCTAAAGTCAAGCAGCTAAGACTTCTATTAAGATGTCTATGGCTTACTTAATATCTTGGCAGTGTGCAGCGCATGAGTGATGTGCATATAAAACTTTGTTAGCTCAGTCAGCCGCCGACGTTGATTAATTCACTGCAACAATGAGTTTGAGATATTTTGGCTGGATATATGCAATCTACATTAATATGTATCAAAATGTATGCATAGGATAATTCCTATGAATACATTGATACCGTGCAAGGCAAATTGATTTGAGCACTAAAACCAATAATTACCTTTCTCAAAATATAGACGGAAATATTTACATTACAATCTAAAAGTAAGAAGGCAAAAACTGTATGTCTTTCTATTTACAAAATAATAACATCCTATAAGGTACTTTACGATTCAGGTTTCGTCTTTTCTACAGGTACTACCTGCTACAGGAAAGATTTGTTTGTAATGTTTTCACACAAAATCTACTGGACCGATTTCAAAAATTCTTTCACCATTAGAAAGCTTCATCTTCACTGAGTGACATAGGCTATATAATAGGTAATATTGTAGGTGTAAACGAAACTTTTGTTATGTCTAATTACACGCGAGCGAAGCTGCGGGCGACGGCAAGTCTCTAATAATTATCTATGACGGACATGGGAAAATAAAAAAATATATACAGAAGACAGTTACGATCCTAGGACTTTACAATTAAATAATAGTAGAAAATTAACTTAGGGAGATACTTTACATCCGACATGACACCGTGTCCTAGGGGCTTTTAGGTAAGTTGCAGGCAAGAAACTAGCTCTCCGCTAGCTCCGTCCAAGTTCGCTCAGAATAGCTGAGACATATACTCGTATACCTAAGTGGCTACTTGGGATCGATTTTAGCATTTAGAAGGTACATCACTACGAGTGTTGTTATGTATTTATGAACATGGAGCACAAGGAAACGATCTGATAGCGGTGTTAAGACTGGTTTTTAAATATACCACCCCACATCAATATATTAATATGACAATCCTCTCATTCAAACAAGAAAACATAAAATAAAGAAATTTTATATGTAATAACTGGTGATAATGAATTCATGAAATAGATTAAATAATCACGCAGATTATTTTCTCATTTAAAAACCAATGTTGATTAAATGTATAACAACTGAAAAAATATTCCTGAATCGATGTCCGATGATGTTAGCATAGCTTAAAGGTAGATTAGAGTTTTAGAATAGTCACTTATTGTAAAACAAAACATATAAAAAATGTATTTTACATCGAATCAGAAAACCTCAGAGAAGCTAAAGAACCCTAACCATAAAGTATTCTACCTAGTTTATGGAATGGAATATGGAATTTGCAATTCCATCACAACCACAAACAGTTAGTAACTCTCAATTGAAACGTGCAATCTTAACGTAACGCTCATTTACGGATCTGCGGGTCTCATCATAATTGATTTAGGAGTAGCCTTTACATATTCTGAATATTGTATACAGTTTGCAAACGGTTTGCTTTTTAGGTCCGATGTAACGGGAGAGCATCCTAACTCCTTTAGGGACAGGGATCGTCGGGCGTCCTCTCTGGCTAGTTAGCTGCCAATTGAATTGCGGAATAGTTGCACTGCACCAGCGATATTCAGAAAATAGGTTAGCTTTAAAAGACATTAATTCCAAATGGCTGGAGGCTCATTTCAAATATTTATTCAGATATTATAGAACGGTGGCATGAAGCTGTGAATTGATACCGAGGAGAAAATACTAGTTTTAGAGTACACCTTATTGAATCACTTGCGGTTTAAAGACTATTTTTGCAAAAAACACAAGATGGAAATAGTTTAAATAAGGTGTTTGATGATTTAAAACGAGGTACACATTGCCGTTTATATGTACTCGTATCTGGTCGTTTAATATATCTATAGGAGTCACTTTCATTAAATTACATATTAATTTTTCTTTTCAAAATAATTCTCGTAACTTTTATCGATTGACGCCTTACGTATCCCGCAATACACAGATTAGCGCTTTTATAAGACCCAATTATCTTCATCGTCACATTTACAACGTAATATAAACGAATGTAATGAATGCACAATTTTAATTTATTCATTTATTCATAAACTCCCTGCGGTATCGTCTTAATTGGCAATAACATCGTTATTTTAAGTTTTTATTTCCATAGAAATTACGATTCGAATTGGTGATACCGTACTCAACTTGCATTTAACAATAATAAAATCCTTTTTATTGCTTAACATGCAGACATAATAAAGTCGAAGAAAGCGGTGTGTGCGATGTCAAGATTTTTCCTCTCGCTGTTAGTTATTAACCGGAGAGCAAGAGAAGGACGACTTAAGGCTTCGTACTTCCCTCTTCCTCATGAATACCCGCTCCGAGTACTCCCCTATTTCGGAGCAAAATTTATTAGATGCTTAAAAAAGTAATTTGCATCTAAATCTGATAAACAAAATTATTTTATGCATACGTTTGAACTTGATTATTTCGAAATTCAGGGTTCATATAAAATTATGAAAAGGTAGGTAGGTAAGTACCTACTAAGCCTTGGCACATTTAGTAGATGTTATTTGAAAATAAAAGAATGTTTTTTTAACTACTTTCTATTGAGTAATAACTCAAAAGTACTTACGTATCTATCTTAATATATCTGTGTGTAAATATATTACAATATAAATTATTTAGAACATCGACTGTCACTACGAATTTTCCGCATCAAAAGTTAAAACATTCACTAGGATTTCCTTAATGATAAATCTTCTTGATTATTATAATGAAGCCAAGATTAAGACATACGATTAATCTACATTCAAATAATTATACCGTTAAATATTTTTTTTTAAAAAGCTTTTTAAAACTTTTTTTTTATTTTCATCCATTGTCATCGGAACCAAATATGTGGGCCAAATTTCAGCTCGATAGCTTCAGTGGAAGTGGGTGAAATATTGATTGCAAGATTCCAGGACATACTTACATACTTACATACAAGTGAAGTTAAATAAAAGCTTTTAATAACAGTATCAACAAACAAGCTACACTTTGACAAGCTATGCTTTGATTGAAGCTATATGCCCTTTGAACTATTTGCCTATATTATAACTAAAAAACAAATATAAGGCACGCTTTATTTATATTGTTTGTTTTTTCTATGATGTGAGTAGGCCATGGACTGTTTCCGTTAGCAAAGCTAAGCTGCAACCCATAGACGTCCCATTGCCGGGAACGGGTCTCCCCCACAGACAAATCTGTAGGGGGACTAGAGCATACTCCACCAGTTAGATAAACATTAGATAGTAGTAGTAGTCTAACTAAATATAATATGGTCTTATAAAGGCAAAAAGGTCGGAACGAATGAGGTATGATCAAGTTTGAGGTTATCGGATCTAATTAAAGGAGCAATGATTATAGGATCAACAAGGGCATGACTTACAATCTGTAGAAGACAGCGGAAAATTAGTTTCTGTTAAAAAAAATCTAAGATTTTTATTATATATCTACAACCAAGTAAATTTACTACCTAATGGACAATCAAAGTAAACTGAATATAAAATTTCGTTTCTATGCGATGGACAGTTGAAGATAGTTCATTCGTATGGAGTCAAGCCTATTTTTAGGCCATGTAAAAACCTCGCCCTGTGAGAAATCACAGGAGCGCGGCGCTACGTCCGTTACGACGACGACTGCAGGCTGGAGTCACTGGATGAGTTTGTGGTCCGGTTGGCGCGTGCTATGTATAACCACGGCAAAAATTGGCTACATCCTCATCTAAAGGCGACAGTGCACGGCAGTGGCACGCGAACCCCCTTGAAGACCGACCACTCCCTAGAAAGCTGCTGGATCTTCCCCCCGACCAGGAGTGAATAAGTAACTAACGGCTGACTAACTCCTACGCTTAACAGCAGGGGTTTAACCGACGGTGTTTAACCATGGAGCAATTGTCCGGATAGAGAGGACCTCCCCTAAATCCGAATAACCTCAACGCAAGAGCGCCCACAGCGCCGCGGAAGAGGAGGAAAGGTATGTCTGTCTGTCAGGCCTAGGTCAGTCAGTCATGTCAGCCTTACATAAAAGTGCCTTGTCATCGGAACTGACAACATGTCATATTAAAAATAAGATTAATTTTAGAATAAAGAGAGAGGCAGATTGCAAATTCAATTTGCAAGATTTGACACAAACAAATGAATATTCTAGTAAAATAAAAGCTTGTAAAAATTGACTTGGCATATGGCCAACTTGAAATTATGTCCAGCACTGGGTAGGAGATCCATCTATGACATAAGCTACAGCTCACAGGAATCCAACAGTTGCAAGGGTCTATCCCCCAGCTACATGCGGATTAGTGGAAAGGTTGGTGGTGGCCACCCGAGTCAGTGCACCCGAGTGTCAAATGATCTCAAGCCAACCCTAAAAGGCTAAACGATTGTTTTACAATTGAAAACAACCGGAACTTGATGTGCCCTCCAAAGCACGAAAGCGATAATGAAATTTTGCCGTTTGCGGTCACTCACCCACCGACCGCGCCCGACGTTGCTTACCTTAGTTGATGCTATAGCTTCAAGCCATGAGCTATGACCGCTTCTTTCATCTAATCTATGGCATATGATTGTGGAAATACCAAGTTTATAGTATTTTGCATTGTTTAAATAGTTTTATTACTTTTACTTTCTCCCGAAACATGGAGACCTGGGTGACGTGATTGAAAAACATGTCATCTAATCTCATCTTATTAATTTTAAATAAACTTCCAATTGAGTATTCTCTTACTAAGATGAATATTCTTCCAAAATTATCGAGGGTTCAATAACGTAATTTAATTATATTGTCACAGCTCACCAAAGTAAATACGAGTACGTTTATAAGACTTTCGACATTATGAACGTAAAATTTAGTTGATATTGGTGTTATTAAATTTCCAGTCATAACTAGTCAAAATTTCAAATTGTTCAAAGTTTTCTATCGGTTTTTCATACTATTAAGTACTAGCCAATGTTTCCTACGAAAATATACTCAGATCCTTATTATTGTTAGGAAAACAAATAATTCAAAATCCCTCAATAAACTTCAGTTTTCTTTATTTGAAAGAAAAATTTGCTTTCCAGCTATGAATGTGCCAAATAGAAAACAAAAGCTGCTTACCGTATTTGAAAACACCGGCGCGCGGCACGCTTCAATATTCAAACACAGTTTAAATTCAAAACTGCGCTGATATCGAAACGAGTTCGAGCAAGTTTATTTTCACTTTCAATAAATCCCACTGCCACTAAAGAACAAAGCAAAGTGTCCTTACACAATTTACTTATCACGTTAAGTTTCACTTTCAACCAAGTACTCGTCTGTCACGAATTGGAAATGACTGGGCTCTGAAAATCGGTGCGCGGTCCACGATGCCGCGATGTTCGCAAACTTATCAGAAGTGGGATCACGCGGGAAGAACGCAGGCTTCCCCGACATGCACGCTGCCCGACCTCCGAACAGCGACTGTGATAACGACGGCTATTCCGAATGAGCCTCGAAGGCTGTACATGGCGTAAGCCCACACGGCGGCTCTCTCTCGGAGCCATACGACCGCGCAGTACGCACCCATCGTATCCAAACAATACTTTAAACCCTACAACCCTATCCCTAAGGCTCATGTTTCAATGATACACGCTTTTCATGAACTCGTCTAGTTCGAATCGCGTAACGAGTTTACGGTACGTAAATCGTAGTAGATTTGTTTTTCGATCTGGCCACAGCAATCCGGTCCTTGACTCGGCCGAACAGAAGGAGCTTTTTTCCGTATCGTTTTCCGTTAAGTAGAGGCTTCTTTTTGTGCAACCGTCGCCACCCGGTAGCCCATGTAGGGAGCTCGAAATAACCGCTATGGACAAGATGCCAACTTTCTAACTAAACCTATAAGACCGTTTTATTGGGACGGTGAATTACGTTATTTTTATTAGAACTTACTCTACTGGGACAATAATAATAAACCATTTGACAGATTGGTTAGTGTTCGTAACTATTGATGTTTTGTTTTTCATGTTAAAAATACTCGTTTTCATGTTCTTGAATAAGAGTATTTGATTTGTTAGCAGGTGTATTATGTATCATTGAGTGGATTTGAGATAGCAAAAAAGTTGAAGAAATGTTGAGCATGATTTTTATTGAACAGGATCGTGAGGCCAACCGCTTAGATTGAAATACGATTTGGTATTGCTATTTTTTTAATATTTTATATCCTTTGGAAATTATTACTAGTACAACCTATGCTAGCTAGCTTGTCAAAGAGCAAGCGACTGCTCTTACGGTTACGTAACATAAATGTTACTTAAACCAAGAAACGTTGATCATAGCCATCAATAGTCTTTGATATCCATTGTTACGTGTGTGTGCACTCACTCTCTTAGAAACTTTAAGTATGGAAAACCGCGTCACTCAGTTTTAAGTGACCGTAATATTTCTGCATTAACAGTACTTTAACCGAATAACTCTTCTCTCGTCAGCAGCCAAGGGCAAGTGGGATTTAATTATCACGTACGTACGCGTTACATAGGGTATCAATTATCAGGTCTGTGGTCGAAGCCATACAACTGACTGCAAATTGGATACCACTCACTCGAACCAGATTACACCGCTTGACCAAAGCTGTAGGTTACGTAAGGCACCTGCATGGCCAAGCTTATTCTAGTTCAAATAGGTCATGTGTAAATTCCAGTACCAACGACTTACACGGCCGAGCGGAAACAGTAATGCCGCCAGCACTGCTTCTGACTGCGAGCACCAGATCCAATTTTTATCTACAAAATTAAATAACAGCTAATTTCAAAGCAGACTCTCTGACTATAATATTGCTTACACAAAGTAACTATAATACATAGTTATTATATTATTATAGAACACAACAGCCAATATACTATCCAATATAAGGCACCACTTCTTTGGGGTTAAGGGACAAACTTATAGAAATAATAAGGCAGGATTCAGAATAATATTCCAATTCATATAAGTCAACAAAATCTCTCGTGTGAGATGTCCCTTCTAGCACAACATGACTTACCTACATATGCTATGAAGTATGTGCAGGATATCAAACTCATATTCAAAAAAGGTTAGAGCGTTTCAAACAAAACTATTCCCATCAGACGCGGGTGATCGTAATGTAGCAAGTCACAAGTATTGGAAACCATAAACCCTTCCCAGTGAGCCCGAGGTCTAAACTAGGTCAACGAGACTATATCGTAAAATAAGGAAGATTTCACACACAAAACCGCGTATTTTACAGTGAGCTGTAACTCGCAGATCATCAACTTTTTCATTAAAAATAAAAATCATCCTATCGTTATCCATACTTATTTATAAAGGGAATGTGTGTTTGTTGGTTTATCCTTTTTCTCCTTCTCAACGGCAGTGCGTTCGATCGATGTGATTTTTTAATACATGTAGGGTGTGGAGTGGAAGTGAGCGTGAGCGTGAGCGTGAGTGAGGAAGGAGCTGGAGTGAAATAGGCTACTTTTTATACCGAAAAAATGCACGGCTCCCATTAAATGGACACAAAACTACAACAATAGCTCGATTTTTAATCGATTCTTAACTATTGTTCAATTTTTAATCGATTGATAGATAAAATCTAAATCTTCACACACATTGCGATCAGCGGAACTGCGGGTAAAGCTAGACTAGCTTGATTAATAATAATCTTTAGTGTTGTAGTGTGTAGGTGTAGGTTGCCGTGGAAAAAATCTATATTTTATTAATTTTGTGGTAGTAACTATAATTACTTTTTTATTTATTCTTTATAAACAAAACTTGTGATCCAAAAATGCTTAAAGCATTATCTACCAGTTAAAGTAAAATTTCTGCGAAAAGACCTACATTTGTAACAACTAATTTACCTGACCTTATTCTGCAAATAAATTGAATTTGAATTTGAAGGATATAACGCGGGCGGCGTCGCGGGGAAAGTTAATTCTTACAAAATTGACGTATTTGTAGTGAACCCTTAGATAGAACGCCTCTGCCCCAAACGGCGCTTCCGTAGCCTGGAGGATATGACGATATCCGCCGTCCGCAGAGAATTCTTGCTTTCACTACGGATATGTTAGCCATACCAACTCGTACTTAGGGGCGAGAATAACCCCAGAAGTACTTCGGTTTGAAGTTTATAAGTACATTTTCAATTGTGCCCCAAGATAGATGTCGTAAATATTAAGCTATCTACTTGTGTGTCGGTACCATCAGAACTTTGGGGTCCACTGCTGGACATAGGCCGCCCTCAATCGACAAATAAATAAATAAAATAAATATCTTACCACTTATTCTCACCATCACATTGGGTTGGCTGGTAGAGAATGCCGTCGGGCATTAAGTCCGCCCTTTGTAAAAACTTTTTGTTTTTTACAATAAATAAATAAATATCTCACACACTAAGCGCCCTTCGATTAGGTGGACTGATGGCTTGAAGAAGACTGCGGGAAGCCGTGGTGTTCAAAGAGTACAATCTGGGTGTATTTGCTAATGAAAGAATATGTCCAGTAGTGTCTGACTTATGGATGGATTGCTACTACATGCTACTACTAAGAATGGATAACTAACTAGGCTACAAGCTACACAGATATTTGTTTATAATAAAAAAGGTTATAGGGAGTCAACCTTAAAAGATAGACATGTTGTTGCAGAATTTATTTTAGAACTTTTAAAGGGGAACAATTACGTCATACAAGACTTTTGCGTAACTGCGTAAGACCAATATGAGTGGAGGATCAATGAAAAATCATGAAATAATTAATCACTAAAAGGGAAACTTTTTCCCGTTTTTGCAACATTTTTGATTGAACCTCTGCTACTATTGGTCTTTAGCGTGATTTTATATAGGCTAGAGCTTTCCTCGATATATGGAATATCCAGCACAAAAATATTAATTCAATTCGAACCAGTAGTTCCTGAGATAAGCGAGTTCAACGAAACAAACTCGTGAAGTTTATAATAGGGTGAGTGGGGGGAAGATGAAAAACGGGGTAACACAAAAAGGCATCAATAAAGACAGAATTTGTGTAATTTAT
>DWTT01002239.1:0-10322 GCA_018250895.1 Carterocephalus mandan | reverse complement strand
TTTTAAGTAACGAAAATTGTAATTTTTGTGCTTGTATTTTTTCATGGAAATAAAAGGCTATTTTATTTTATTTTATTTTATTTATTTATAAAGTTAGACGTACAAAGCATTGTCTCCCAGTCAGCGTATGGGCAGTGAGATCAGCTCGGCGAGAGACCGGCATCAACGGCGGACCTGGCTATTCTAGGTACTTACTCCCGCGAGAGTGACTAGCATAACCAAATATTTACTACTAATATAATATATTAACTATTTGTTCCTCTCACGCTCTACTTCGAGTTTGTCTCATGTGATTATACGCGACAGCGTATGGGCGAAGCAGCACGCTCGTGTGCTATTCAAGCTAAAAATCATGTCTTTTTGCTTTGATAAACAATCAATTGTGATTTAATTGGCGCGAACAGGTAGACAAATTGTGACGTGTCAGCCGTTCGCGCGCGGCGTCTCAGTCGAATGCTTCGGAGGCCGTCGCACAATTATCTCAATAATAAATTGGACACCGTTTTCATAAATACCACCAGACACAACTGTAATTACAACAAATTGCATTGCCGGCCGAGTTTCGCGAATTCGACATCCGCAAGACCGGTAGCGCTGTCGAACTGTGGCCGACAGATTTTTTATTTTTATATTCAGAAGGATTGATATGCTTTTGATTGTGGCTCGGTACAAAATTTTGGGCATTAGCCCAAACTTGACCCAGACAAGGTTATTCAAAGATATTAGGATTATACTCTCGAGTTATATGAAGGACTCCAGTGCCATAAGCATGCGGTTATTGCATTATTACAGTTCACCATTATGCCATTACAGAACTGGGGTTTTATATCTGGAAATATAATGACCGTTGAAAGTACATTATGATATACATACAGGCTTACTGATAATTCGCTGGCAGTCTGTTAAAAGTATGTAGGGCAGATCATTTGCAACATAATTACCTCATAATCAACCATTTTAGATTACATATTTTGACATATTGTGTTTTTTAAGACACCTACCGTACGCATTATTTTTAATTAAATTTAAAAAAACCGGCCAAGTGCGAGTCGAACTCGCGCACGAGTGGTTTGGTATCATTATCTATACAAACGGCAAAAAAAAATCATGTCTGTTGTATGGGAGCATGAAACTTTTATTTTTTCTATTTTTTAAGTATAGTTTTTTGTTATTAGAAGAAAGGACCAAAGAAATTCGCGCGTAAAGAAGGACGCGGCAGAGTATTACTTACTTATTTGTATTAGTAAAACTTTATCTGTATTACCGAAATGGTAAATCGCGCGCTTGGCCTGTCGACCAACGAATTGAACAAATAGGTATAGCGTTCGTCTCAGACGGGCGACTTATTAATATTTCAAACGGATAATTGCTGGGTCGGGCTGGCGAAAACCCCTTGCATTTGGAATGTCATATTTACATCATCGGCATTCGGCCACGCCGCCCAGGTATGCCGGTTTGCATCCAGACGGGTGTGTCGGAATCGGAACACGAATTCGCCATTGACGTAGGTACCTACTCGTACCTATGTTTATTGCACGTTTATACAGGTAAGCATGACGTTCTCATGGTCTCACGGAGCGGGTTAATTTTCTCCGATTGATTTTCATGTGAATATGATAACAATCGCGTATGCTTAGGTAAGTTATACATACCATACATAAAGTGATGTAAGGTTATCAGTACGAGTACCTAACCAACGAGCCTGATCAAGAACCGATGTAGATACGAGTAGGAAAGTTAAAGTAATTTTCAGTAATGAACTCCTCAATCAAATAGAAAATATTCCTAGGCTCTTAAGAATTAGGTTGCTAGTCGAACTTTAGTTGGATTGATGTGTGATCTTAAATTGCTTGAATGAAAATGAATGCCCCCAACATAACGGCTCGGGGAAAGGAAACTGTCTTAAGGATTTATCACCTATATTATAATAACCGCAACCAACTCAAACATACCTATAAAGTTAATTCCTAGCCATGGTAGTATTAGCTAATAAATAAACTCAACGCAACGCAACAAAACCACATAAAAATCCAAAAGGACGTTTACAATTTCTATAAAGTAACATATTTACTGCCGTGAGATTAGCTGAGTTACCACATTGTGCATTCAGGATTTACCGACACTAGTTCACGTCGCAGTACATTAGGATAAGAATATTAGTTTCAGCGTCGCGTAAATAACTTGGACGATTGGGAGTTTATGGCGGGGAGTCAGGTACTGAGGCTTGGCTGGCATGGCGTTTACACATCTGCATACGAATTGCCAGCTCTTCGGCTATATCGGTTTATGACCACCGGCCCGCGCGCAAGCGACAACTCCACACACCATTCGTCCGACGAAATAAACAAAAGCTTTTGCAAGTGCATTGCATTTGCATAATACACGGCGGGAATTGTTCATATTTTCAACTTAAAATTTTATGCTCGCAATCAGAAAATTGAATAAAAACGAAACGGCGTGGTCGCTAACAATAAAATGCTAGATAATAGCGCAGTACACCGCAGCCGTGGTTTCAGGCCGAATACATTTGCGTGGCTTGTCGTTCTGTTTACACATCGAATCGAGTATTATATCGATAAAGACAATCGTAAAGTAGGGATTTAAATGCACCGGCCGCACAACACGTCCGTTTCAGAAGACGCACATGGCGAATGCTACACCGGTTAAGTCTGCGAACGTGCTAAAGGATATCAAAATATAAAATACGCTTACAATAAAACTGTAATTGAATATGACGGTATTTTAAATCGAGATATGACGATCTGGGATTTGCGCGGGCGGTTTAACCCTCCTAGCCTCCTACATAACGAATTATTTTATACCCCTGATAGCATAACAGATTAAATATTCCACGACACAAAAGCGGTTTTTTCACGTATTCCTTTCCAGTTCAGCCTACATTACTCTTGAACTCCCTTCCAGCCCACATACGTAAAGAAGAATTGAGTTACTCTTCAAATTCGAAGTCCTGCAACGCCCGAGAAGTCATCGTGCAGTAGGTTTTAGCTGTGCGGTAAATCTTAATAAATACATGTCATCAATCATGTTCAAACTAAATTTAACAATAGAGTAAAAATTCGGGTGCATATGTGAAAATGTTACAAATCACAATAACGTGGAGTTATTTTGACTCACAACTGCATAAAATCTAAGTAAATGCAACGCTTACCTGCAACACACTTGCACCTTTCGGGACCTCTGGGCGTGTATTGAATTGGCTCGGACAGACAACGCGATAAATGAAATGATTAAAAAGATACAGATAAAAACGTTTCATTCGTCATTTTGACTCACGTTTTTGTTTTACTTCAATCGTCTACACATATCTATCGGTAGATCTTAACATTTGAATAAACTACGAGTAGTTCAAATAACTTTGTACAAATATGTCCATCACGGAATTTAAATTCTAAGTGATGGATTATTTTTGTCATACAGCGATTTACTGTTTTTATTACAGCGTTCTAATATTGCTTTGGTGATTGTGATGTAAAGTTTTCATTTATTAATTTAATGTATTTCTAACGCATATACATACTTATTAGATGCAAATGTTAGCTTTCTGCACTCCTCTTCTCTCTTCTCAAACATTAACTGTGCCAAATTTCATAAATTTCCACGTAATTTTCGTAAAAATTAGTTCAAAGTTTTTGCTTCACGTATTAATAAAAACAATATGTCACAGTGAGACTGAATGGGAACGAGTAACGTTATGTTTAATTCATTTTAGATGTCATTCATCTTATTCAATGTAGGCTGGGCGATATTCCTTATGCAACAGTGCAAAAGGGGAAGATCTATGCATTACATCACAACAGCAACAGAACTCGCGATTTGAACTGTCGATTGTCTTCACTAAAGTTAGTTATCATATATCCTGTAAGCGACAAAGTCCAGTAAGAGTATAAGGTAATAGACATGCTGGATTAGATTTCTAAAAAAAAGTCCAGTTTAATATGAATCCTTAAAATGAGTCAATTTAGATTGTTCAGTCAGAGATTTGTTTTGAATGTCCTAGTGAAATTATTGTACACGAACATGAGGCAGGTACGCTTGGTAATAAAGTGGATAAAATATTACTACCAAATGATGCAGAAATTACATACAAAGTAACCGCAGACCACTCGACATCAAGTGTTGGCGTAGACAGAGGCAATAGCATTTCAAACGACGACATAGCCCGTAGCGTGCACTTTAGCTTACAATGCCACTTGTATTAATTAAGACCTCATTACAACTAACGTGCGTAAGTGCATATGTCCTCGTACAATGTCCCATTCAATTTGCTTTGGCGGCTATGCAATGGTTACCTAAAACAACACAAATCACAATCAATGCTTGATTGTTGATATTTAAAACATCTACAAAATTATTACTACCACGATTTTTAATCGCATGTTTAGATGTAATTAGAATTCGACATTACAATCAAGATTTACTTATTTGTGTTAAAATCAAAAAACATAACTTGTTAAAATCGACAGGAATCTAGTAGGTACTTTCTACATTTAAATCGAATCGAAACCCAACACCGCTCCTTAAAGATATTAATTTTAATTATTTAGGTGACATTTGCTATACATACGCTTTTAAAACGAGTAGATATTCAATTCTATAAAGAGCGCGGCGACATTTAGTTTGAAAATGGACGTAATATTATTAAAAAAGGCAAAACTTTTATGAACTGCAACCTTATATTAAGGCTTGGAATCAATTTGCTTTGTAATTATATTTAAATGCTTGCAATTATATTTAATCTTGTGTAAATTTAATTTTTAGTACATTTATTTTATTACGAATTTCCAAATGAGATTTTCGTTTGCGTCGATATGCATTTTTAAATAAGTCACGAATAGTTAAAATCGAGAGACGTCGACGTGCGATGAAGTCGACAGAAAATGAAGGAGATTTAAAAATGCCAAAGTAGCAAGCTGTCTACTATTAAAACCAAAACAATTCAATCGTAAAACAATGATTTGTACACTTCCTCCACCAACGACCATCGAATACATCAAATTAATTAAGTCAACATTTTTAAATTTTCCTATAAAATCAAGTCTGAATTGTATGAATTTGTTAGGTTAATTATCATAAGCATCGTGAGCGCAACTCAAATTGTATCAGTAAAGTGCTCGCAATATTTTGATGCAAACGTTTGTCATGTTTATCGGTGATTTTTACGATATCTCGACCGGTCAAGTGTTGTTTTAGTAAAAATAAAAAGGCATTTTTAAAAACTTCGCATTTCGCGAAGACCCAAAATAAAGTTTATTGTCAGAGAGCGTGGGACTGGCCAGGCTTTATTTTACAAAAAAATAAAAAAACGATCTCAAGAGAAGCGCACACACTTTTCATATTATACGCCTCACACTAATATTCATAGCATCATTTATTACCAGCTCTTTTAAGCGTTTAGGTTAAAGTTTTGCGGTAGGCTAATGTGAAATCTGTCATGGGTAATTTGTTTGAGATTTTAAAATAAGGCTCTCGTGGAGATCTGGGACGGCAAAACAAAAAGGTTACCGGCTCCTTCCCGAGGCATGTGGTTGCCGGCGTTTTCTTACAGGTACACCGCTGGCGCACTACCCACACTTACTTACCCGACTGAATGAATAGGATTATGCCATGCTCACATGCTCGTACCTTTCTCAACATAAAAAATGGACCGGATGTATCACACCCGGAATATCATAATTTAAACAACTCTACGTATAAATACCGAATTAAAAGATTAAAGTGGTAGCTGAATCTGAGAAAATATTATCTCTTTCAAGAAGATACTCGTATTGCATCTTTAGGATTCCAACTTTTATTGTCATTTTTCGAGCTGGAACTGGAGATTTCATAGTAACATAAAATTATTTAAAAAAAATTAAAAAAAAAGGTTTTTAAAACATTTTTATTTTCGTGCATTGTCATCGGAACCAAATATGTGTGCCAAATTCTCGATAGCTTCAGTGGAAGTGGGTGAAATATTGATTGCAAGATTCCAGGACATACATACATACATTGATACATACGAGTGAAGTTAAATAAAAGCTTTTAAAAATGCCTTTACCAGATTCGGGAAACACTTGAATTTGAATTGAAAACCTTATAGATAAAGGACATAGATACATATAATAATGATCGTATAAACTACGTGTTCATTGACTTGACTTTTCCGAAACACATCTGATGACACGATCATTTTGTTTGGAATTAGCTTTGTTTCGGAAACCCGTTACACTCTATAAAGCTCTCTTTACCTTCGTACTTCGCACTAAAATCTTGATTTTATGTATAAATGTAAATAAGGTGCATTTAAATCCACGTTGAAGTGGTACCGAGTGTGGCGACAATATTTATAATGCTCTCGCATGCTTTGTCAATACAAAATTATGCATGTTCAAGTTAAAAGCACACTTTACAACAACTAGCGACCTACCGCTGCCGACTGTATATTACTAGAATTGTCCCTAGGTAAGATTTCTGACTTGTTACAGAGGCCTTAGTACGATAGATATGAGTCGTATCGTTTATCTGTCTACATGGTAACATTTTTTATGAAGAAATACTTATAGTGATGTAGGAAACGATACGCATTTTTTTAAAATGAGTTAGAGATCTAATCTTCTTGAGGTATTTAGAATGGGTTTCTATGTGTGTTTCTGTTAATGACATGGAGTGTAATCAATATCGCAACTCATTGGTTGCATAAGTAATACGACTTTACGTAAGAACATCTCTAAGAGATAAGGCCATACCTCGCCTGCCCAGTGTAGACTTCACACGTATATGAGGAAAATGGTACATGTCTGGTTTCCTTATGATGTCTCTTTTCATTGCATGTTGGTCACTGCCTACACTAATCAGCTAGAACAGATTTTCTAAGTAGGTATGTTTCGGTCTATAATGTGAAAACAGGTCCGACTTCGCCATAGCTACGATGACACGATCTGACGTTGTGGTCTTGATACATGGACCGTGGTTATGGGGGAATTCGATCCTCCAGGACAAATCCGGGACGGAATTTAGATACTGTGTGTGTGAATCATGGGAATCAATAACCATTGCCACCGCCTCCTCTTATACCGGGATGGAGACGATTCAAAAGGCAACCTTATATGTTCGTTAGTTGGTTATATTTCAAAACTAGGGAGGTTAATTTGAATCACATTATTTTATACACCCTGTATATTATTACCAATATCTAGTAATACCTAGTATCCTAATTTCACATGTTCAGTTTTGTCGGTGCAGTGTTCTTGTTTTTATGGTATTTATTTAATAGGGACATAGGTTAAGTTTTAAAAAATCCAATCCACAAACGAAAAATATAAACTTAATAACCATTTTTTTTACTGAATAACACCGAAACATGCAATAAAACAGATAAGTTACTACAATGTTAACATTAAATTAGGCTAAAGGTCAATGTTTTACAAATAGCAACCTTTATATCTAAAATAACTTTCATTTTAAATTAAACGTAACATTAAAAAAACTAGTAGAGTAAACATAATAAATGCAAAAGTAAGTTACATTGTAATTAACAATGCCGTATAGTTGTAATTAACAATGTCGTTATGTAGTTGTTTTCACTCTCAAAACTCTAAGTGCATAAGAAATCAAGACAATTTAACATCCATTTATCAGAACATTTTTCGTTCGCGTGGACTTCGATATTGCGGTAATTTTGTTAATATATTTTGCTGTCCTCCTCAACATTATTTGAAAAATTCGACCAAGTGACACCCATGTATGCTAACCCTGAATAAAATGACACATAAAAGCGTCTATGGGTTTTTTACGTGCCTGGGCAATCATTATTTTATTCAGTCTTACTTTTCATCATGCGATTTTTTTTGTAGACTGAAAATACAAAGCAGCTAAATTTGAATATTGACGTGTCGTCATTGACGCATGTCATCATTCATAAATCTAACACAAAACGTAGCGTAGCGGGAACGTGAAACTGTTGGCTCTCAACCTCTTACAAGTTGCAGCTGAAATGAAGCTACGCCTGGAAGATACCTTAGACCCATTACTGCGAGAGGCGTGCGTGCTCAAATGTTGACATAACACTTACATTGTTTGCGCGGCCGACGACAGAGCGGTTTGAAAACGTACATCACTAAAATGGCAATATAGCATTGGTACTTACCGTATGCCCTACCCATACCTACTTACAATGTAACATGTAGGTATGATGGAGGTGATAAAGCACAATCGAACCGTCTTGTACATCTTTAGATGGACCAATGATCAATCTTATTGTGCAGGACCGGGTTCAAATCTCAGTCAATAGCACACGCCAATGGCAATGGCATGACTTCTCTAGGTTATGAGCTTTTTAAGCAATTATATCATAATTATATCACTTGCAGTACCGGTGAAAGAAAACTGCATGCACTTGCTGCATGAGAGTTCTTTAAGGCATGTTGCCAGAGTAGTGTATTACATGACCTTACGTCTCTAATTCTGAATATAGAGTGAGTTATTTATTCATTTTATTTATTTAATTTCCATGTCACCTCAAATGCTAACATAGAACTGCATTAGCAGGCTAATAGAAAATGTCTAATGGCATTTTCTATTAGCCTACCCTGTGTGGATATAGAAAAATTGCTGGTGACAGGTAACAACTAACTTGAAAAAAAAAATTATGTTGATTATGATGATAATAAATGAAACCTATCATATCTTCTGACGGTATTTTAGTCGGCATTCAGTCATGATCAAGTGACAGTTCAAGGACTATTTATGCCTCTAAAACATTTCGAAGAACTTCGGGACATAAAGGTTTTTCTACATGTTTAAATCGCACACAACTTACGAGTGCTTCAGAAGCTCAGGGCCGTGACTGGAATACGAATCGTCCGGATGCAGCCCTACATTTTAATTACTGGGTAATATTGTTTAATATAGACAGACGACATGAAGAAGACGGCGGGAACCGCTGGTTTCAGAAGGTACAGGACCGCTCGG
Organism: Carterocephalus mandan; assembly: GCA_018250895.1. NCBI lineage: Eukaryota > Metazoa > Arthropoda > Insecta > Lepidoptera > Hesperiidae > Carterocephalus > Carterocephalus mandan. Next base: position 1,352 of record DWTT01002239.1, on the reverse strand, counting down.
AGTTGTGTCGTTTAGGAGAGGCCTATGTCCAGCAGTGGACCTCAAAAGACTGTTGGAGGGATTGTTTAATATATTCATAACACAAAAAAGAGTAATTGTAGTTATTAGAATACCTAGTGATGATTGTTTAGCACCCCGTACCAAGTTACGAATATATTCCGGAAATAAAAGCTTGAAATAAAAAAAATACATTAATAAGTTCATGTAAAGCAGGTCTGGTTTTGTTAATGGTGTTTTGATACAGGCGAAACACAAATTCAAAATTTTAAAAGATATGATTGTTCATATTTTAAAAGATTTGCGGGAAGTGGGCGAAGCTTTGTTCGAAACCACTTATGTAAACGTACATACGAAACATACAAGTGGGCTGCAAGATATAGGTACATACCATAAATTTCTTGAAAAGGTTATTGAAGAGGTAAGTAGGTATAGATAGTTAATGTTAAAGTGCAGGGCGTTCCTATAGTAATTTGTAAAGATCGATCTCATAGTAACCTCTATTATTAATAAAAAAACGTTTTACCTTTTTAGTCTCTGCCTATTAATAAATCTTATATTAAAATTTACAATACTGCCTTACAGAAAGACTTGCACAACGAGTGCATCAAGTTTTTGTTACATACAAAATCACCAGTAGGGTAGACTGTAAAGATAGAAATCTTTAACAAGAATGAAAAGGTCCGTCAACTGGGTTCGTGTTGCCATTTGAATTAGTGTTACGCTTATTGACCGCTTAGTTTCATTGATAATGCTCATTTTAGTTTATTAAATTAGTCCTGCAGGAGTTAAACTATTAAAAATGTTATACTTCGTCATTTTGTGGCGGCGGCCATCTTGCACCGATTTTCATCAAACATAGCAAGAACACTCCCGACTAATTCACCTTTGAAACAATTATACTGTAATTATTTTTTTAACTTTTTTTTAATTTTCGTGCATTTTCATCGGAACCACATATGTGTGCCGAATTTACGCTCGATAGCTTCAGTGGAATTACATACATACATACAAACATACATACATACGAGTGAAGTTAAATAAAAGTTAAGTTAAAAAAAAACAAAATCAAAATCGGTTCATCCGTTCGGGAGCTACGATGCCACAGACAGACACGCACACACACAGACTCGTAAAATTTAAAACACCCCACGCTTTTTGCGTCGGGTGTTGAAAAACAGCAAAAAGAGCATCCTCCGCTTTGCGGCCATAAGATCCAAAGCATACAGGCAGGACCGAGTGGGATGGCGTCAATAATTGAGGCCTATGCCCACCTGTGTGTTAAGAGGACTTCAGTCGACCGTCACTTTTGAAGAATAGGTTTTTACCAAAAATATTGCTGTCGCGCTGAGCCC
>DWTT01002238.1:0-10323 GCA_018250895.1 Carterocephalus mandan | reverse complement strand
TGTCATGTATGATAAACAACTCATTGTTAATTCCCTTTGACCACGCGGGCGGAGCCGCGGGTAAAAGCTAGTGAACTATAAATATAATATTTTACCTTATAATAAACGCTGCAGCTACATTCCTCACTTTAGGGCACTTCAGGAGAGCTACCACGGTCAGGAGGTTGCCGGAGAGGCCTATGACCATAATGAAGCCAGTCACGATGGCTGCGAAGGTCAGCAGAGCAGGAGAAAACCTGCCAAAGGAATAATATTTATACACATGCGTAAGCAAGCCACGTGATGTAATCATATGGGGTTTTCTGAAAACCCCATATGGTAATGGGAAATAAATAATAATGGGAAATAAATGGGAAAAATAATATAAATTGTAGAGCCGTCTAAATATAGGCTACCAGCACAACAATTTCTTTGCCCCATTGTTGGACACGGGTCTCCTCTTACTATAGGACTGATGGGCCCAGGGGCTATCGAACTCGCCTCTCACTCGAGCGGTCCGGGTTGAAACTCAAGAGGCACGCACCAATGACTTTTATAAATTAGGTGCGATTTAAGTATTTAAATGTCATTTGCTGTAACGGTGAAGGACACATCGTGAGGAAACCTGTATGCTTGAAAGTTCTTCATAATGTTCTCGAAAGCATGTGATGTGAAGTCTGCCAATCTGCACTTGGCCAGGGTGGTGGACTAATCCTTCAATATAGGCATGGTCGGCAAATCCTTCCCACGCATAGCCGCGCAGGTGGTGCCCGGTCCATTCCGCTACGTCCAACATACGCCGGAAGCCTTTTGTCCAGGGTTTCATTCAGGAGTACAGAAGCTCCAGTTTCAATGTCGCTTTAAAACAACACAATACCATTTACTCTCACAACGCATAATGTCCGGACCCCCGCGGCAGATGGAGAATGAATTAATTGGAGCGCAGAGCTCGACAGCCAAAGGGTAATACATACCACCTTTGTTTGTAAGCTGGAATTACATTTAAATGAAGACTAGAATGCTTATTTTTAAGAAAAATTAATTGAACAAGTCTTGGTTAAATAAACTTTTATGAATGCTATATACAATTAATACTATTCATAATGGTTTATTGTAAGAAAAAATGTTGGTAGCTGCCGGGGGATAATTTTAAATGCCGCTCAATTTTTCAGCCCTTTAGTGTAAAACTACATTATTTTTTCAATAACAGGTAGAGTGACATGTAATAAAAATCTATGTTCCCAATTAGTTTTCTTATATTTTATCTCGCTTTTTCAACAAACCAACGAAAAAACAGACGATACTTCTTAGTTAGTTACTCTTAACGCAGATACATAGTTACTTAGTCCAACCTCGAGCACTCGAACCTCCATAGCTCTAGTTACGACCATCAACAAAAATGTATATATTCTTTTTCTTGTATTGTGGCTTCTACTACTTTTAATAAAACAATTATCTGCATCAATCAAAAGCCTTAAAATAGGAATAACAAGAACTTCCCTTAGGCACAAAACTTTAATCTGATGATCAGAAGCTCAGAGAAGTTTCAAAATCTTACATTGATAGTTCGCTAGGTCGAATACTCGAAGTTATTTCGTCGGTGTTGTTGAAATCGTCCGCCATTTTGGATTATCTGTAACAAATAAAATTGCGTGTAAAATCTTGTAAAAATGATTACACTAAAATCTTATAGATACTTTGATCCAATTCACTAACTGTTCTAAATAATCTAATGATGATATTTTATCTATAGAGACGATTAAGATGGTAAGCTCAGCCACATTTATCAGTAGGTATGGTAAGAGCATTGAGAGGGATGTAAGATTATCATTGTACCTACAACACGCTGGCTGATGCATATCGAGTTAGAAAAATGAAAAGCAGGAGAGTATTAGATTTAACAGCCGACTAACTTCACAAACGCTTACGTCACAAAGGTTACCGGCACAATTCACGGTAACCTCTACAATTGGCGACGGCACATGTCCGTTCTCCGCTTCATGACTCATCTTTTACGAGAATTATCTTCGAAGATAGATTTGAAGATATTCTTACGCTTTTTGCGGTTTTTATTAATTTGCAAGCAATTTGGTTATTGTGTAACCAGCGACACTAGTTAGTGGTTGTGGTTGTAGTATAATTTGCCGCCTTGTGTGACAGCCCACAAGGCGGCAAATTATAATTAACAATTTTGGGAAATAAATTGTCTACCTACCTATGCCATGTATGGCATTCATAAGAAGATTAAAGGTACCTAGGTAGTAGTTACATAAGGAGGAGAAATGATAAAACTATGAAGAAAGTAAAATACAATTAAAGGTACCTTTGTGGTATGATGGTGATGTGATGATGAAGTTTTGTATTTGTCTACTTATGACTTTTTTGTAATGAGTCTTAAGTAGACAAATACAAAACTTCGTTTAAGAAACTTTCACTGCTTGCCGCGGAACAATTAGTGAGAGATCGTAAAATGTACGTGAGTTTTTGTTTGTCTTCAAGGTTAGTAAGGAAACTTCTCCAAGCGTAAATAATTGCAATGTTCTGCTTCCACAACTTACTCGTATGTAAATTGTATTGCGATTACATGTCATGTTCAAGCTGGGAATAAATTCATACACTTGTATCTACACATTTATACATTATGGAACACTCACGCACGTTGTTACTGGCGTTTTATAAATCATGTAACTGGTTGCGTGTACATAAATAAAAAATATTAACATAAGGAAGTACTCTAGGTAGGTACCTACCAAAGGTTCCCCTATCGGTGGCATAAGAACAGAGGAGGCGATAAGGCTTGTAAAAAGAGGCCACGTCTTATGTTGTCGCTGAAGGTGCCACTGGGTTTTAGTGGGTATTCCGGCCAAGACGGTGAGTCCCACATACCTGCTTCGGTCCTATAACCTGGCAGAATGCGTAAATGCATTTCCCAGAGATAAAAAAGAACTACCGTTACGGGGTTACGGGGCAGTTCAAGTTAAAAAAAAACCAATAGTTGCTCGACCCAGGGATCGAACCCAGGACCCTAGCTAAGCAGTCGTGGTTACGACCACTAGACCAACGAATAACTTTGGTACTCTTGATTTCCAACCTATCAATCTCATAATTTGCCTTAGGATAGTTTCGTTATGGATGCCATTGTTAATTTGTATATTCGCAATAAGTACAATTATAAATATCTCTAGTTAGTGTACATCTCCTTGTTTTGAATGACACCGCACCTCACCAGGTCATGCTGCGCCTGCGCACTCAAGCGGCAAACGCCCACATAGGTTCAGTTTCGTTCGAATGAACACAGCTAAAAGCATTAATACGAATCAATAATAATGTAATCTATCTGAAAATACACCTCTTTCTGTTTATAAGAATTTTTTTACAAAATTTAGAAGGTAAATATCTACTATAGAATAAGATAGTATGTGATGTGGTACCTACAGTTAAGTACATAAACATTGAAACCATTAATACAGGTATCTTGATTTAGGAATTATAGTAGTTTCACTGTGCCTGTTAATAACATTGTAGACAAATTGAATTGGCCAAAGGTACATCCGAAATTTACTGCCATGAGCCGTAAACATGATACGTAGCTAAAATGAGACAATCGGATTTACTAACTTCAACATCTATCGGCTTACTGATTGATATTATCGAACTAACTATAGGCCTCTTGTACTCGTATCAATAAAAGCGTGGGCTTACAATATAAATTGAGTTTCCTTTGTAATGTCATGGCAGCGTAGGTACATTTAACAGGGACTTTTAAGGTCACGGACCGGCCAGTGAATAGTTTTATATAAATGGCGGAAAAACCTGTCGTATCTAAAAACCATAGAGAAGGATAGAGAATAAATATTTCAATAGTGAGGACTGTGGCTTACAAAATTAAATATAATAACTCACTCACTCTAAAATTTACTTAAAACACGTGAAGTAAACAGGGGAAAATCGCTGAAGCTGCACAAGACGTTTTTTTTATTAAAAATACCTAAATGGTGAGAGCCGAAAGAAATTCAATAACTTAAAAATATTTCTACAACATTATCTGGCATGACAAACGTTAAACAAGCTTCTTAGTTTATTTAAATGTTTTCTTACAATGTATTATATAAACCAGAACAATCGCTATTGACCTGCATCGGAATTATGATCACCTGTTTTGGTAAAATATCTACCTTTGCTGAATAATAATCAGATAAAAGATCATTACCAAAGTCGTCGGAGCGAGTTAAAATTACGGGCCTACTAATTAAAACCAACAATTACTTAGAGCGGCAATTGAGTCCACTTAGTGTGGCTTTGTCAATGAAAGGAGAAACAAGAAAACATGGGTTTTAATAGCTATTCTAAGTTATTACTAGATTTTTTTTAAGAACGACGTAAATTTAAGCTATATTAAAAACAAACATTTTGACATTAAGTTGATTGAACCAAACACGAAAGTGTAAATCTATGAATCTATGAATATAGCGGGAATATTGTGCATCAAAATAATCTGCTCTTCGTACATGGAATTAGGCTAAACATTTACCTGGGTATTATGTACTGAAAAATAAAGAATCAATATTTAAATTTTATGCTCTTAAAACTAAATCTTACATCTCAGTTCCCATGAAAGAAAAAACGCACTTATTCTTTGTATCGTATAAAATTGGGACGTCTTTTATGAAAAAAAACTGTTTGAAGTACAGGGTGTTCAACTCAGTTTAGTTTAGAGGTCAATTAAATTGGAATTATTTAATGAAGTCGCTTTTAGTTGAAAAGGAACGTCACAAGGAGTCGGCAAAACTTTTAAAACAAACATCTAACCTTAATTTATTCTTAAACGGAAACAAATCGCGCTTGTACAAAGTGTATTGTTGTAAAACAATGGGAATCCCAAAAGTATCGACTGGCATAATTTAATGTAGGACACTGTACCGTTTGCGGCTGTAAATAAGGCGGGTGAAATACAAAGAAAAACTTTCCTCCCATTTAAAACTTGGGAGCATTGTAAGCTTCTTCATTGGGATGGCGGTTGAATGAAGTAAATTGGGCATGTTTGGGAAAAGTGCAAATTGAACTCGATAAAGTAGCTACTTTTACTAAGCCGCTTTCAGATCTTCTACCAGAAAGTACTAAGAAACAACTGAAGCGGCTTAACAAAACTTGTCTGAAAATAATGACACTATTCTACAGCTCGTACTTCGTAAATTAGAATAGAGTGTATAATTCTGTAAGTACTATTCCTCGCTCTTAATATTGCGCAGGTACACCAATAACATGTATACCTAATTTAATTAATTTGACTGGCCCGCTGGAGCAATCGGTAGGGCCTTCTGCACCCTGGGTCGTGGGTTGAATCCCACACAGGGTAAACATTCGTGTGACGAACACTTTTGTTTGTTGTGTTTTTGTATTTTTTTTAAAATATCTATGTAGGTATGTATATCTCTAACACTCATAGTACAGGTTCCTACGTTAGGTTAGGTGGCCGTGTGAGCATGTCCATGATATTAATGAATGAAAGCGAAATTGTCACGTCCATTCCTTTTTCTCTGCTGTAATTAATATTATTTAAGACCCAAGTTTAAAAAGAGAGAGACTTTTTTGCTACTATTCCATAAAGATTGCATTAGGTACATAATATCATGCGTGAATTTCCCCAAACGGGTGTTGTAGTACACTCACAGTAATATTAGATCCCATTTAATATGTGGTAAGCCTATCGCGAAGAGATGAGGGGTCCATCGAACGGCTGGTTGTACAGGGCAGGGTTGACGGTACAAGACCTCGTAGTCGATCACCTATGCGATGGACTGACCAAATCAAGAACGCACTTTGTGACCCCATAAGCGAATGTACCAGGATGACGGCCAACAGAGAGATATGGCGGGACGTCGTGAGGCGAATAACATCTGCCCACACCACCACTACAATGATGACCACGACCGCTCTGCCAAGAGCGAATCGGCTGAGAAGAAGAAGAAGAAGAAGCCTATTGCCCTACAGCAGGAACAAATCCAGACTCCGAGCTGTTACCGGGAATCCAATATTTTTTGCCTGTCCCGGCGATCAAACCCAGGACCTCTAGATTAGCGGTCGCTTAGGCGACTATTACAACAACGAGGCAGTGATTTACAAAATGTGAATATTTTCAGAAACAACTTCAAAATGACTTAAATAGTTAATCATATTTATGCATAGATACCTATAAGACGTTTGTATTTATGGAATTATTCCTCGAACACAACCCATTCATGAGATCAACTTGGAAGTGCGATCGTTTTTATTATTAAAATTTCAGTGAGCGGAGTAAACACCACGTAACTGCAAAGTCCAGCTAAAATACCCCATTGATCTCCATTACGTACCATATTAACTGATAAACTTAGCTCCTCTAATTGGCCACCAGGTGAGTACTCGCTAAACGACCCCCTCTGGTACATTGAAAAACTTCTAATTTCGGCCAAAATTCTCACAACTACTGTAGAAAACAAAGAAAACCTTTATTGCTCTTTCCGAAGGTAACATTACCAAGATAGTTAGTTGGTGCCCTCTAAATTCTTTCATTGCGTTGCTAAATATATTTGTTACAGGTATCTACTAAGTAAATTGTTTTGTTATACCGTGGTACGGAGTTTTGCGACAACTCGTATTATACATACAAATTCGTATAAAAATAAACCATTTTTTTAATCACATAGATTTTTATTCATAATAGTATGGTACCTAAATATGGTAAGTAAAATATAAAAATATGGTAAATAAAATGCCTTCGGTGCGGATAGTACCTGTTTAAAATAATTGTATTTATATTACATACGTTTCACCTCAATTTCTCGAACATAAGGTAATTAAGATCCGTAGAATAGTCAAGAGGGTTCCTTCAAAATTATTTCGTACGTATAGTTGTGAAAGAAGCTTTTCAGCCTACGTTTAAACATAAAACAAATACAGGTCAAGATTGGATGCCACCCCAGTTAAACGCATACAATTGTCGGATATATTACCGAACTATAAAATAATTATTCATCAAACAGTAAAACAATATCAATCTTCACATTAAATGTTTATGTTAAGTTGTTATGTTAATTCAATTATATCACGCATTTCTTAAAAAAAATATTCTTATATAAAGTTCAGTGTTGATTTGTAATCATTTGATATGGGATATTGTTCCATAAAATAAAAAGTACTTGGTTGGTGTTCTGTTATCTTTAAAGTTATCTAAAAAGGAACCCCTTATGTAACACACTGTTCACAGTGAGGATTGGTTATAGACTTCTATCTATAACACTTAAACGTATCACCATGCTGTCCAAAGGCAGAGGATTGGAAGACTTCAATTTTAAACATACTACGCAGACCTCGCTCATGACCTCCAACTCTCCAACGAGGTTTCTTTATCTTTTTTAAAACTTGAATCGCACACAGTGTAAGCGTAGGAGGAACACAGAAGTGAAGTATCGCCTGCTATCGCCTATTGAAGTTAGGTCACACGTATAACATTTTCTACAATGAATCACCCGATGGCAGTCCTTCACGTTATATAGTTGCACGAAAATAATGAATCATATCTTACTATCCTCACATCTTCGTCAAAGTAACATTTTTTACGTTTTACTTGTGTTACCGGTTAATATAGATTATATAACCCGGTATAATACCGGCGGTAGTCTATATAATACCTAGGCAATGAATAGAATACCTTAAACGTGTGGGTAATGTATAAAAAAATATTTATTTTATACTCTCTATTATAAACAATACCAAATGCGCAGCCGGTAATGTGTGTAAAAGAAAGGAGCAGCAAGGTTGTTTTATACTAACGAAAACTATTTAAAAGACACAGATAACGACGGAACCCCGCTTCCTAACCTGCACCTAATCTAACTTAACATAAGTTCGTGTTATACGAGTCTGACTGTCCCGTTTTTTGCATAAATAAATAAAGCCTTACCTGAACCTAGCCTACCTTCGAGATTATTATGTCAGTTTTTCTTAGCAGGCCTAGCTTTCTCTGTCTCGGGGGGTTATTTTACACATTGCCGGTGGACTACCAGGTACTTTATACAATCCCTAGACATTGTATGCATTACCACAGAATAATAGTACATTACCTCGGTAAAGTATGAAAGGGACAATTATTTATACATTGCCTAAGTATTGTATACCTGAATTACACGGATTTTCGGTAACATATACACATTTAAAGTTACTTATAAAAGAGATACATTATTTTCATCAAAAAGACTGATGAATGTAAGCCATGATATAGGTACCTAAATAAGGGAAAATAGCCAGAAATAGTAAGTACCACCAACAATTATTATTTACTGGGTAATATCACAGAATAAAAGTACAAGTAGTAATATCAAAAGACAGAGAAAACATTTTTGTTATATAACCGTCATCAAGATAAACAATTGTCACCGGAATTTATGAACCGTAGCGTTCACTTAGTTATAAATTAATTATATCCCCACATTGTGACCTGGTTTGCTCTAAGTGAATGAATAAATCTATAGGGCAGTGCCTCATGTAGTGCAGAACTTAGTAGAACAAATTAAACCTATTGCACATGCATAGTTTTCACTAATTTAATATTTCATAGATTCTGCAGACTGCATGTTGTTAACATCAAATGATTATTCCTACATGAAAAAAATAATGTCACATTAAATTTTTTGTTAATTTGGGAAAATAACATAACGTAATAAATATAATAGTAATAGTAAAGAAATATCTACTTAAACTTAACTATTTACGTTAAAATAAAACTTATCAATCGACTGAACTATTGTCAGAATACTTTTGTTACGGATATATAATACGGTCGTCGTCGTATAATACATAATGACGTCATTAATGTTGCTTCAGTACATAATTTAGGTTCTTATCAAAATTACCCATGAATTTTATTTATTATCAAATAAGTGTAAAAGTGGAGTATGCTCTAGACCTCCCGCAGCATAGTCTGCGGGGGAGACCCGTGCCCAGCAGTGGGACGTCTATGAGTCGCAGCGAAAGTGTAAAATCCTGTTAAGCCAATTTATAATTTCAAGTGACTGGAATTTAACACTGCGCTAATAAATACAATAAAGTTATATTAATCCTACCAATTATTAACGAAGCAGAAAAAAATCTCCGTTTGGTGATATAAGATCATGGTTATTGTGGTAAATCTATGACAAGTCTTGAGTATAGGTTTCTGTGTAAGTCTTCGTTACTAGCTTAGTCCATAGTGGTCAAAGGTTTCATACGATTGTTAAGAATTACAAGACCCTGAAAGTTATCACATTTCGTGACTACTAGAGCTGATAATCTAAAGTGGGTTAAGTTCCCTCGTAAAACTTTGGCCTAGATTTTACGCACGCCACAATTAAAAATGTATATTACAGCAACAGATAACAGAAGAACTCTCCTTGGGTTTATGGGGACAATGAAAACAGAAAATGGGTTGTCCATCTGAGTTTTATTGTAATAAGTCGCCCAGCTTTTTAATTGTTTATATAACAAGGGTGCGATAAATTATGAACGAATATGTTGGTGGATGAAAAGTATACCCGGGGTATTAAAACTCATGCATGCCTATAATAAGGCTTCTAAGTAATAGTTAGTAAGGCTTTCTAAGTAATAGTTAAGCTATTACTAACACCAACTAACATGACATTGACTAATTATCACTTACAGTCCCCAGTCCTCACTCCCACTAGCGAACTGACCACATGTTCTAATTAACTCTCTCAGCCTGGACTTACCATCTCCTATTTGAGTCTTGTTCAAAGTCAGTCACAGTTGTCATGGGTGGGTGGTGTTGCAGATAAGATAAGATAACTCGTTTGCTTTCTTATTATCCTTTTTTTTTAAACACGCTAAATGAATACATTGCGATGAAACCTGCCTGCATTTCTCTTTATACCTAGTCACATAATTAGTATATTGCAGCAGTGTGTGGGTGTCCATTCAATTTATTGTCTGAATCACATTCAGCGGCTGTTATGTTTCGTTTGTCCGCCGCGAGCGATGCACTGGCCTGACAATTAACTAATTTAACACGACCAACGTTAAATGGATGAAGCTCATTGTCTTCAATAGACGACGCGCCCACGACTGGTTTGTCCATTGTGTCCATCCTTTAACTTTAAAACCATATCGCTGTACTAGACAGACATGCTACCTGTGTATGGATACGAATACAAGCTCGTAGGTACGAGCACTTTGTGTGGATTTACCATACAAAAATAGTATACGCCTTGAGAAAATATTTGAAACTAGTGGACTTCCGCAGCTTCGCTCGCGTAGAATTAGACCCATTAACGACGTCTGCCCGCGTTCGGGTTGCCCATTTGACTTCAAAAA
>DWTT01002237.1:0-10323 GCA_018250895.1 Carterocephalus mandan | reverse complement strand
CTTCCACTGAAGCTATCGAGCTGAAATTTGGCACACATATTAGGTTCCGATGACAATGCATGAAAATAAAAAATAAAGTTATAAAAGCTTATTAAAAATTTTTTTAGAGTTATTATTGAAAATATAATATTCTAAGTTTTGTATGACATTAATTTTAGACATCATTCAATGGCATTTATCAACTGTCTGATAACACCATGTCCTGATATAATGCTTTTAATTCTCCATGGATGTAGTTGGTGTCCTTATCAATGAGTCTTACTCAATATTTGACTTAAAATTTTTGTTTTTATAATATAGACAGACAAACAGACATACAGGCTACCTGATGGTATGAAAAAACAATCTAACCAAATCAAACTGAATCCAACCTAGTCCAACTGTTTTCTCATGACGACCCCATCATATGGGGCTGAGTAAAGCAGACTCCCGAACCACGGGTCCCAGTTTCACAACCAAGTCGAGCAGATATTTATTTCATAGATAAGTATTTGTCCTACATGGTTCATATATGTTAAATTGTGTTTTTTATTTCTATGTGTCCACCACTCACAACAAAAGCCAAGCATTTATTAATATATTAGTCCACTCTTAGACAGGCGAGTTATTCAGCAGGATAGAAGCTAGTGACATTCAATTCAAGAATAGTCATATTTTTCAACAACAACCTACACATTCCCATGTAACCTGTAATAACACCGCCATATTGACAAGGTTCAGTGCAGACGTAATTTTTTGCCAAACCACTACAATTGCAACAGAGTTCACGATATCAAATGACGCAACCTCGGATCTACGCCGCGGCATGTAGGCATGTACGGCTTACAATCCACGGCTAATGGCAAAAACTTACATGAAACTAAAACAAGCTTATTGTACATTCGCCCGGGTGACGTCACCGGCCCGATGCGTAGGCCGCGCTATAAAGTATGAATCCTCTCTCCAGGCACTAAGCCGAAGGAAAGGCCTTACAACTATTACGCAACGCGATATCGAAATCTAACTAGGTGCGTACCAATACCAATTTGAAATGAACAAGTTAAAATTCCACTCCGTACAGCCGCCGGCGAACGCAGGTCCCACCAAACCGGTCCCAGCCGAGCCGATGGCACAAACTCGCACTTATTTATAGCGGAAAACGTACACAAATCGATAACACCCGGCTACTTACCTACTTGCAATTACAACGGGCGGCGCAACTACTGCGTTCAGGCCGCCGCTCCAACTTTCGACTCGCCGACGCCAACACAATTTTTAATTAATATCAATTTCATATATGAATGAACGGTACACCGACCAGCCACAAAGAACGACCACAAACAAAGAAAAATGACACGAAATTTGACAAGATGACAAGACAACATGTCATCCCGATCCCGCCTTTTTTTTATACTCCCCCGCCCGGGGCGCCTCGGTTCGGTTCGGATACTCGTTGTGGACTTGTTTTCTTTTTTAATTTCGTTTTTCACTAGTGTTGTGCTGTGTTCAATTTTACAGTCACAAGAAAATATTATTAATTCCACTGTGAATCAGCGAGCCGTTGATGTCTTAGATTTTCGTCATAATCGCTCGTCGGAGCAGAGTGGTAGAGTCCGGTTTGCGGTGAACCGGGCGGAAACGGGGACGGCGCGGTGGCATTCGTCACCGACGTAGAAAATGGCGATTAATAAATATCAACAATTACAACGCGCGAATTCAATGAAACCTATGTTAAATTTCAGCGAATGCACAAAACAAGATGAAAAGATTTGACTGATGTAAGAGCGTATTTATCTAGGTTATACAAGATAACGATTTTACCACGAACGGTTTGTGAGAAAAAAAATTAATTATCAATACGTACCGATGAAATCAACGTTCGACCAGGTTGAAATCTTCAATATCGTGTAGAAAGTGACTCGTACAACTCAAAAAACTGGTATAAGAAAATAAATGGTGATAATAACGCGTCGAGACACGCTCCGAGTGAGCACATTCGTGCGCCTCCAAATAGCGCAACGGCGCAACTTTTTCGAGCGCGGCGTCAACACGGTCAGGTGGGCGAGGTTGCGACACTGCCATTATGGCGTCTCGCTCGCGCACCGTTTCCTTGTCTTGACGTGTGTCGTCTCTGTCGCACTCGCGAGTGAGCGCGGGGCTGGGGCGGGAAGGACGAAGCGGAACCCTCCGCGCACGAACGTCGCGCACCAAGCTGCGCGGCAGACTGACTGTGCAGCTAGCGCCACTAGGCCTCTCGGGGGCTGCGCCCGAACGACAATCGAGCCCAAAGTGCCGAAGCCCCGGGACGGAGCGGCAACGCCGCGCCAACAGCACACGGTAAAACGGACGTGCCGCGATATGAAATGCCACGAGCACGGCCGACGAATCTTTACGAAGGTGGTGGACCAAAACAAATCTCCTTTCTCTAAAATTATACAACAGCAGTCACGAATCGCAGCACAACTGGGCGCTCTGTGTCGCCGTACTCGTAGATATTTCACGCAGAATGTTAATATTTTATTGAAAAGTAAATAAATAATAAAATGTGGCCTTTGGCTTTGGATGCCGACCTAATTTAAATATCGATCAGTTATTTAGCTTTGTAATCCGAGTATTCACCAGTTTTAAAGTTACCACTTTTTAGCACTTCGTGGCGTGAAGTTACGCAGTCGATGGGTCTTTTAAAAATATTTGTAAAGAAACATGTCAAGAGTGGCAAGGCAGCGCGGCGTCGCGAGCAAGCGCAACTATTTGGAGGACACGTTGCCTTGTCAACACAGCACAGAAAGTTGTTTGTATGGGGCATATTATGAAGACCGTAGCGGCGAATTAAAGGATTTCACGTAGTTACTAACAAAGAAAGTTCGTTTTCATAACGTATTTAAATCAAATCGATTTTGCATAACTGATGCACGTAACCAATTGATTAAAATAGTTAAGATTCAAGTAAGATAACATTCAGGTACTAGTTTCAATCTAAGATTAGATAGGTATTCTGCAATAATTTGACATCAAATTTTATTCTGATAACTAGGAAATTTATCTTCTTTCAGATTCAGGGGAAGTTCAGAGTAATTTTTTTTTGTCCACACCACCCCTTTTCAAAATACCGTCGTATTTTTCAGGTTACAGTCAATATTCTCATAAAAATATATTGTCGACTTGATATTTTGTATTTTACAAATGCAATTGCAACTAGTGCCAATTTTTAAGGCTGTAGAATATGATAATAATGAGATATGAATCTCACTCATACGTACGAACATTGCTATTGCGTCTATGAATTTCAAGTGTCTATTTTTCAAATTCACCATGGCGACTTTACCACTCAAATTGGGCGATAGAATGTGAGTAATATACGATAATTGTGGTGGGTGAATTACATGGGCAATAAGCATAACTGGTGAATATTGAGTGAGCTACACTCCTCTGACTGTCCCTTTGGGGAAATATAAGTATGATGTTATGTTTTAAAAAGGTCATTTTTATAATTCGTTTGCACTCACTCGTTACGATAATCGCTTGCGCAAACATTTACAAACTCACTCGAATGTTTGTGTGAATTCTTTATAAGCAGTGCACACAATTATTAATATCTAGAGGAGGATCAACACAATAAAAGCCTTATTTTCAGGAACAGGAAATTTGGAAATGTGATTAAGTAGACAAGAAACTCCTTTTGTTGTTATTTATTCACAATTTTTATTGAAAAGAAATATGTATGGTCCATGGTCTTAACTTCGGGCACGTTGTGATCTAGCCAGCATTTGAGCTTGGGGTGCGAAAAACTGCCAGTGTCAAATACTGACAACATTCGAAACTTTTGATACGATAGTGAGAATAATTCGGATATGCGTATATGCGAATTATATTGCTTTATGAATTTAACTTCAGTTATTTAATTTAATGATTAAAGAAGACGATGTCGAAAAAACATTTTCATCGTTGACTCCAATCTAGAAAAAAGTAACTAATCTTTTATTAGTGTAACATCCAACATTTTTGACTGACTAACTACGACTAGAACGACACTAGTGTAAAATCTACGGTGTTGAAAACAAAGCTCATAATTTACAAGCGGTATGAAAGAATTAATTTCAATAAGCAAGATTTGATTCAAATGAGATATCAGATATAAATTAGAATTACTTGTAGACGCACTACAAGTAATTCTAATTATAACAAGGTTTGCATCAACCTCTGTTGCAAAATCATCACTTCAATAATCAATATTTGAAGCCAAAAATTTCCTTCGGTTTTGGAAAGCGAAGAGTAGCTAATTAATTAGCGTGAAGAGCGAATTTTTTATGGATTCGCAACGCAACTACTACTACTACTACTGCTACTCACATATGATTCAATTCTATAGAAAAATGGTAAAATTACCATATCTACATCGAAGAGATCAGGATGCTTTGCATTTTGATTAAATACAATTATTTTACTACGTATCTTTTGGTCGAATAAACGATCGGTATTACTAGGTATGGTAAAAAGCACGTTTATACGGTGGGAAAAAAAATTTTTTGGATAAAAATGATCCCCATAATGATCAAGTCGAAACGTTACATCACATTAAATAAAATTAATAAAAAATTTAAAAAAAAAGCTTTTTTATTTTCGTACATTGTCATCGGAACCAAATATGTGTGCCAAATTTCAGCTTCAGTGGAAGTGGGTGAAATATTGATTGCAAGATTCCAGGACATACATGAATGAATACATACATACGAGTGAAGTTAAATAAAAGCTTTTAAAATAAATTTACGTTGAAATCATTATTTAAATGTTTAAAAATTCGTCAGTTGTTGATAATTACATCTGCGACTTTAACAATGGTTACTTGTGTGTGGCTAGGATTTGAGTCAATCTATAAACAGAATTAATATAACTGTATGTATAAAGGTTTAAGTGGTGTCTGTAGTATTTGTTGTTAAATGCATTTATTCTTCGTTCTTCTTCTATATGTTCTCGGGTAAAAGTAATTTTGGATCTGAATTATTCTTTTTTTCTAAGTTATTGGAACCGTGGCATTGACGAATTGTAACAAGCCATTTTTTTCTTCAACTTCAAGTTGTTTAAGAGCGAAAGATTATTTTGTATTCAGGTCATGATGACCTCATTGCACCTTCATAAAATATTCATAAAATATTATAGGTACTCTTAAGTAGGGAGCTGGTACCTAAGTACCTGAGATATATGCTTAGTTAACTCACGAGAAGGCTTTGGAAGTAAATAAACTAAAGAAGGAAATGATGTGTTATATTATTAACACTAGCTAGGCGTTAAAACTAACTGCAATGATAAGATAATCATTAAACACATTTCAATATGTGCGATCTGGCTTGAGCGTAAGATAAGTTGTAAATGAAGTGCACAGGTACATAAATATTGTACTTAAGCACTATTCTATACCGGTAATGAGGCAAATTGAGAATGATCCATTATGAATTACGATTCCTTGGAATTTTAGATAATTGACAGTGCAATTTAAGGTGCAAGACAAATGCCCAATTAACAGACTCTTGGAATTATTCAAACTCAATCGCAGAAGATTAATTGATGTCATTGTATTCGCATGACTAACATATTTTTAGACAGGTCAAATGCCCAGTAGTGGATCTACTAATGCTTATCTACTGTATTTACATGAAGAATGTTTTCTTCTCACATTCCTCTTGATAGAAATTCCGTTTGTGACTAGCGGTGACCTTAGTCCTCAACGGAAGCAACACATCTGTGACTGACTTGGAACGAGACTTACAATTACTAACTGGACCATTATTAACGATTAATAGAACTAACTATAACAGTTCCTACCACAATCCACATACTAACGATCTCGCTAAATAATGCTCATATTGACACAATATGTTAAATGGACTAACCATCCCAGTCCCTAAAAGCGGCAGCAGACAGGTGGTACTGCATGGTCGTTTGCTATCTTATATCCAATTAAAAAAAATATAGTGTCCGATGTCTACAAATAGTTAGTTCCATTACATAACTTAATATACTAATAAAAAATAATATTTAACACTACGTGTTTCGTGTTGCGGCCAAACATTTTAGTGGCTAAACAAACCACAGAACAGATAAATATCTGTTCTGTGAAACAAACGCCTGCTCACGTGCTCATTCATAATACCTAAAGTTATCCTTTATGGATATGCAATGTTTACAACTGGCCAGCATAAAGGCGTAAACTTTATTTGTGTGGATACATTCGCACTCAGCGTCCGCTCACTACACACAAGAGAATCCTTTATTAGCCAGTCCTGTGGCCATACTTCAATCACAATGTTAGTTGATACATATAACTCTATAGTATACGAGTACGACACTGCGCCAATGTATTTAACCTCAATCACAGTCCCTAGTATGTGGGTGTGGTGTGAACATCGGCGCAAACCGCATAGATACTAATTAATGCACTCAATTGATATCAAAACCATAATAAAGCAACGCGCATTTGACACGCAACAATTTATGCGCGTATTGTTTTGAACGAACAAATACAAAACGCCTAACCTTGAATAATATTCTTATCAAAAAGAACAAGTGAGTGAGTGGACGCGAATGCGACGTTGCCAGCGTTACGTTTGTACACGCTACTGCGTCTCAATTTTACAAGGCAGCCGCCATCTTGTTACGATTTATCTGATATTGATGCGAATGCAACTCGTTAAGTTCTTAGGAAGAATAATTTATTATCATTTCAAGGCAAACGAATATAGACACTCCCTAGAATTTCCGATTGACATTGCGTTGAAAAGAAATCCGGACGTTTCGCCAATTACGTAACACCTGAAATAGAACTCGCTGCATCCAAATTTTCATTTACACATTCACGTATAATCTGGGGATATATAGGCAGATATGGATATGCGAGCGATATCTATGTGTCTAGTTGATTACGTTCGCACCTCGCTCGATATATCCATAGCTACTAAAGTGTCGGCGCAATATGGTTGAAGATACGTACTTTGCGGCTGGGCGCCGGCTTCGGGGCGAACGCCCCGCGGTCCCAGGGTACCTTTTGGGCCGCCCCACAACCAGATACATCACAAATACGGACATTTTCGACGGCAATACCACGGTATCGATCACGCACAGGCGCCATTTTGAACCGACACTGAGCGCACGGTGCGGCGGTGTTGCCACGTCGCTGGCTTCCAATCCGCGTTTCTATTTCTGGCTCGCTCCCCCCGCGCCTACTCGCGGCCGACTCGACAAAACATTCGTGACTATACTGACTATACGACGTACGTACTCGAGCGCTCCGAACGCCCATGCTCTATACAACCGTACGATACATGCGACATCCAGTCGGCCCCGGGCGGACAAAGCGCTCGACGCAACAGCGTCTAAAATGATAAGATAATACGTATAATAGATAGATATTATAGATGGGAACCGAGCGTGATACATCGCGCCGGCTTTCACCGGAGCGGGGAGGCGGGGACGCGCAGGACATGTGCCATTGGCCACCGCAGAGATCGATAGACAAACAGCGGCGAGGACGCCGACCTACATACAATTATCCGCCTTACGGCACCGGCCGCACGGGCCGGTTCGCGCTGGCCATCACTATAAACAAACTACCCATCACCACAGCGCCGCGCCCCGTGTGCCTACGTACGCACACAGCGGCAGCACCGACGCGGGGAACGGCGAACCGCGACCGACACACGAATGTATATCATCGTATATTATGGCACTTTTCTAGAGTCGAAATTCCTATACCGCGCCGCACCTAACGCTTCGCCGCGAAGGACAAAGGGCTGATTTCACACGGAAACAAAGAGGAACGCCGGCAGAACCAGACACTTGCTTGTTTACGATGTATTACTTTTTATGCGATTCACTGGACTACGCGTTGCCAAGTCACTTATGAGAGCGCGCGGCCTATCATTATGAAATGACGAGTATTTAATCAAGCTCCCTACAATATCATTATTTTGAAAGCAATCGATTTGTATTCTTTGCAAGATACTGATTAGACGTTAACTTTGTATTTTTTGTTATATACGACGTATGGTAGTAAATGTGTGAACATGTCACACCAACAATATGGTATGATATTTGAGGCCCACAAACTACTAATCTTGTAATTTAACATAAAAAGCAATGTGAATCGATCAAAAAAGTAATTAATAAGCTTGTAATGGGAAAAGACGCAGTCTGTCAACTGGTCACTTACCTGTATTTTTACTTGAAATCGCCGTATTTCTTCACAATTTTCACAGGAATGTCACTTCTCGGTGAAATAAACAAGAATACTAAGGTATTTTCAGGTTTTGATAAGATATGATGAGCACAAAAAAAATATTCATTACGTTTGACGAACGTGTTGCGCGGATAGTCACCGAATGCGAACTGTTGGTTTTAGTTTGGGTCGGTTGATGGTGGAGGGCGGCGGGCGGAAAACCGGAGAACGGGTGAGCGAGGGAGCACAAAAAGACTTCCTCATTAATTTTAGATACATTTTTAACAATAACATTATTGTACAACACAATTATAAAAAAGTGTTTCTATTTTTAATATTATTAGATGTTTCTTAAAAACTTTTTAGCCTTTTAATAAAATTAAAAAGTCTTATACTGACGTTGCCGCTTCTTCTTGGTTGCTTGATTGATACCTAGCCTTAACTAGCTACTTTTCTTTCACTCACGCACGCAGCTCACAATAGATGCAGTTTATATGTATGCCCATTACCAAAGTTCCTTTATGGATCTCGTCCCAGCTATTTCATGTTGAATTTATTATTTACATTTAATAACTTTAATATGATTAGTTGATTGTCGCACATTGTTTGATGTTATTATTTTATTTGATTACTTACGGAGCTTGACGCGCCATCTAGATTGTGTCCAAACAAATAGTAATCCACAGATTTCTAAGTATAGTAGTAATCATATATAGTGACATCTTTAGTGTATTAACGTAAAGTAAAGTAAATTAGGTATACTTGATTGGTTACATTCATAATTTACATTACTTCTCAGTTTTGTTTATTTAGAAATAATTTAAAATGATTAGCATAAGTTTTCTTTTTACTTCAATCTATCTAATTAATGCTTAGTTTATAAATTGTCATAATTTTTTATTGTGGCAATCTAAACCTATGGACCAATCAGAAAAGATTTCGTGTATTTTGACATACAGAAACACACACGAAGAACGAAGGCAGGAAAACAGGAAAACGCCAAGAAAACTTGTATTGTGGCTTGAAATAACTACAGTTTACAACTCTTTTTAACATTGGTTTCATTTCATCTAAGACCAGACATTCCAGTCGGTACTTTAAGCGATATACGTAATTTAAAGATGAAATTCGTAATTGTTGCTGTAACTTTAGCGGTATATCTGAATGTTGTGTCGGCAAGGATAGATCCGAAAAATTTAAAATGTTTAGGTAATAATTAATGTCAAGCTCCTTTTCTTCATGTTTGCGTCTAGAAGAATTTAATCATAAGATTCTAATTTCTAATTGCTCTTTTCAGTGTGCCGGACGATTTTTGACGAGCTGGACAGAAGTATAAAATCCATCGAAAAATGGAAAAAAGTCGATGTAAGTTTATGTAAAAAAATTAAAATTCGTATTCTACTCAGGTTCGTTTAATCTTCGTCTTCTTATTTGCTCATTCCCACTTTAGGTAGGGTCGGCTCTCCTAATTAATTTGCGCCACGACATTCTGTCGTCGGTTGTCGGGTCGGGTAGGGCTTTTTCTTTCAAAAGTTTGGCCATACTGGTCCACCAGGTATACGGGGGTCGTCCTCGGCCTCTTCTGGTCTCTGGAAGGCTCAATGTCTGTTTAACAACTTGACTTGTCTACTCAGGTTCGTTTAATATTATTCCTTTAAACCATCACTATTCAGATAGATCGAAATAGTGTTTGAACCATACATTCAATCCTGTGTTAGTCAGTAAAATTGATTTCATATTGGTTACAATACAATACAATATCATAAAACTTCAAAACCATTAATTTTTAAACTTAATGCATATTCCTCGCAAGCATGGGTAACAGCATGTAATATTATATGTCATAATCAACACTGTACTCGTATGTGAATGCTATCAGAAGATTTAATTTATCAGGTAATTCCTTGACGATTAGCTTTAGATATTAATTCGTGACAAAAATTTTAGTCATGATCTTGGTCAATAGCTCAATAGGTCCATGCTTTATTGATTGTTATGATATTTTTAGTATATTAGTAACTAGTGGACGCCCGCAGCTTCGCTCGCGTGGAATTAGATGTAACATAACCTAAATACAAAATTTCATTGAAATAATGTAGGTATATACGAAAAACTTTTATACCTACTAACTTTGC
>DWTT01002236.1:0-10323 GCA_018250895.1 Carterocephalus mandan | reverse complement strand
CCTTCGGCTCGGGTAGACATTTGTCGGAACTCTTTGCAATGACAGGCTTTCCGCACTTGTAGCGAAATATACTATTATACTTTTGTTACTAAGCTCAGTATAATTAATAGTTTATATAACAGTATATATTAAGAAATTGAATATTTTTATAGACTGAAATGTATTTAGTATCCTCTATTTTTTATAGCTATGTTTTTACAACTTGTATATTTTATACATTTTTACTAACTTTCAAGTGTGATATTTATACTTAATTTATTCTTATTTGTAAACTGTAATAAAACTGATAATTCACATTTATAATTAAAATCCAGATAAAGAAATATAATAACAAACTCACTATATCATAATATGATAATATATTAACATAATATTATGATCGCAGATAGTTGGCATCTTAAACGTAGTCTCTATAAGTTTGTATATAATTTACACAATATTCCAGTCGTGGAATATTGTGTAGTTAATTTATTCAATTATTTTAGGCCATCATAGTCGGCCATTTATAATTTTCTATTTAATTTAACTTTAAGTTTCTTACTTTACCTTATTACCTCCTTCATAAATAACATTTGAATCTCGTTATTATCATCAGAATTTAATTAGCATCTAATTATACCTTTTTTACAACATTAGAAATAAGTTAAATCCATTTATTTGGTACTTACATTTTTACTTACTTATATTCTCGGAAATGAAAGATAAATAAGGTAAATAATATTGTGACGAGCTTGACAATATAAATGGGAAATTTAGGACAGGCTACAGATATCTACACTAATTCTACATTACCTATTACATTTTTTTTAATCCGCTATTGGACAATCCTGATTAACCATTGCTAAGACAGACTTACGGTCTAGTGTTAACACTTCTTACTTTGGTGGAAACGATTCTATGATATTGTTTGAAAATTTTAATGTTTTGATAACATGTCTTTTATTTTACTGTGCATTTTTAGACAACTTATCAGTATTATTTTAATTCCAAGACTAATCTGTTAAGGTTGTGATATTGTGTACTTAATCACATTTGTATAGTATCAATTATTCGAGGCCTATTAAAATTGTATACACATTTTATAGTTTTAAGCTTACCACGAACAATTTTTTTATCGTTTACGATGATTTTAATAAAAATCTACTACTACAAACATTTTTGCGCCAACCTGGAGAATGTAGATAATGTACTACTACTAGCTACTATTACTCTACACACGTTATAGTAGATTTTATTATTCAGGGAATGGTGGGTTTGATCTAAAGCTGGATTGCAAAATAAAATTTGTTTTAGTAATTCACTATGTTATACCAAATAAAAAAAATTAGGTTTATAAGAAAATTTTTGTTGCTTATAATTTTAATTCATAAACACAATTTATGCAATAAAGTCTGCACACAAAACTTAAAGTTTTTCTTATTTCCTTCTGAAAATTAGCTAGCTTTATAATATTACATTTGGATTGTTTGCAGGATTATACCTAGGTGACACTGAAACTTTTTAGATCTGGCCAGTTAAAAAAATTGCCAATGAAAACTTCTTTGATTTCGATTAAAGAAAGATATGTTAAATTGCATTCATTAGTTATGATAGTAATTTTGTTTTTGTAAATTAGCGGCAATCCTATGTATGCTTACACCTGAAAATAAACTTAGCTCGAGAAAATTTTCGCTCCATGATTTATTACGACTTTCGTTGTGTTTTTATTTATTTATTAAACCTAATAAAGGTTATCTACAATGAGCGGACTTAATGCCAAAAGGCATTATCTACCAGTCAACTCTTGGTGACAAAGTAAAAGTTAAGGTAGGCGTAATATACATCTCATCACATTTTAACCAGAAGACAATCTCTCAGTAGGTGTTTCCTTTTGAGGATCGGCCAACTAAGATAAAGAAAGGACGAAGTCAAGAAAAAAAGATCTCTCCTCGTTCTTTGGTCGAAAGGTCATTTCGCGACAGTTTTGCCAGAACATGGAAGAACAGTTACTGCAGACTAGTTAGTTGTTATTTGCCTGTTGTCTAGGAAAATGTTCGACAGCAGCGCCCTCGATGCAATCCTTCTTCACCACGACAATGCTTCAGAGCACTCCGCAAAACGAAAAATTGGATATTTAACTATAGCTGACTCTGTAGCTCGGGACCAGAGTAGTGCTACGTACGGACGTACGTAGAGTAGTGCCCCTGCCTGTCGTAAAAGGCGATTAAAATGGGACTTCTGGGGTTGCGGGCGGTGAGAGGGGGAGCTCGAACCGTCCATCATGTGACCCCGGGAAAGACGACGCTGTACAGCGTTGTGTAAACCAGGAAGAGCCCTTTTTGGGCGCAGCGCCGGAGGTCACAGGGGCGTTCTACAACAGATCCCGGAGCCCTCCTGTAGCGCCGGAGTAGGCCACCAAGCGGGTTTTAGTAGGTGAAATTCCACATAACCCAGCGTCGCTCCCATGACGTTCGGGTACCTTTTCAAGGTTTACCATTCGTTAAACAAAAAAAAGGTGTCAAGATAATTTATCCGCAAGTTATCCGCCATATAATCCCGACCACGCGTCTTTCGACTTTCATTTATTCCCAAGAACCAAAGATAAATTTTGAGGTATTCGCTTTACGAGCCCTGAACATGTGGTGCTTGCGTGCAAAATATATGCCATATAAAAGCCCGATGGGCTCACTGCGATTCTCAGTAGTTCCATCGAATGCGAAGATGTACTATAGAGAGGAACGGGGACTACTTCGAAAAACAATAAAAGTAACAGCTAATGAACGTTTATAAGTAATGAAAAGTTAAACGTGGATTAACTTCTTAAGAGCGGTTTAACTAAGTGGTGCCTAAGTATAGATTAGTGAGATTTTTATAAGTAAGACCGTAAAAGTATTGGCAACTTTCTATTTATTTCTATCTTTTTTTAAGTTCTAAGGGCTCAGTGTGAAATGAAATAGTAGTAAAAATAAAATAATTCAGTTTTTAGCAATAGATTTATTAGTTATTCTAATACACATCCTCGTGTTTCTATTCTATCTATCAATTCACTCATATAAGTCATGTCATAGCTATCCTGGAATACAAGCTCACATCGATACAAAATACATACGCAGTCTGAAGACAAAAATAAGATAAACAGAAGTTAACCAACATTTGTATTTTCACTTAAAATAACATTCCGGATCACAGTACAAAATGTGTAACTTAAACGTGGTATTTACCTACTGTTACACTTATAGGGTGCCTATACTTAACCTAGCGTGAAAAACGTCAGTCAAACAAATGGCAAATTATTGTTAAGAAATCAATTTAATAGCAAGTAAACTTATGCTATTTACTAAAGTATTTTACAAAATATACCTATTTATAGATAGTAATTCTAATCAATAGCAACACTGGCTTTATACTTTAAACAGTTATGTTTATATTTACATAGCCGTTTCTTAATTGAATAAGATTTGAATTAAGATCAACAACCATTATTAGTTTGCTGTAAAAATAGCATCACTACATACATAGAGACATCTTATTTTACATATAACATTAATTAAGGTTTATGTGATACCATTTGAAATAAGTAGTACTTAATAGCCAAAAGAATAATAAAATATTATATAGAGACATCTTATTTTACATATAACATTAATTATGTTATAAGTGATACCATTTGAAATAAGTACCATAATAATAACCAAAACAATAATAAAATATTTTCATTCAGCTACTAAGATTATAAGTGATTTCTGTATTGCAAGGTTTACTGAAATTGATTAACACAATAAAGGGATATGTTTATTGTACAATTCAAAATATGCCACATAATCTCAAGAAATTATTATTGATGTGTGAATCACTACTTATTTTAATTCCAAAATACACATTATACACCACACAAAATATTTAAGTTTTTGGGAACCCATTATGTAGGTAGGTACCTACCTATACGAAATATTTTTGCATAATTATGACAGAATACATCTGAGTGGTGGACTATCACAGGGCTAATTCAAATAAATAGAATGTAACCTACTAATAATGTAAATAGACACGTAAATCACGTGTACAAATTTATACCCCAGTTCAAACCCATTTAATTACTTATATTTATATCTTTTAACAAAAATGTCAGCCATTTTTTTCTGGTACCTACATAGTAATATGATTGGTATCCTAAGATGATAATTATGATTTTTTTTAAATACTGAAACCAAATTAAGAAAAACAAATAATAATTCATTGAGTAACACTATTTTTATAGTACAGAACACACATTCTAATCTACTTATCAATGATTCTATTTACTAAGAAACTTTATAACAAATCCCTTTTATATATAAACAACTCAGACACATCTTTGGAGGTACATAGTGTTTATAAAAATATAAATTTAGAATGGGACTAAAACAGCATAATCATTGTTTTTAACAAAAGTATTCACATACAACTGCAGGAGTATGTAACATGTTACTATTAAATCCAATTACATATTTTGGACACAAATTTGAAACTAATTGGTTGATAGAGGCTTGTTACCATTGAGTTACGTATCACCAATATTGATTCCCTATCTTTAAGATACCCCACCTGTAACAACAATTTTTACAATGGCAAGCCATTTTGGATAAATTTAATAGGTATTTATAAGAAATTAAATATCACCTATTCAGTATAATATACTACTTGTTGTGAATACTTAAAGCAATTATAGTAAATAAAAACTAATTACTCATTTAATAATTTAAATCAGTACTGTAATACTCAATGAGATCAATTGCAAATAATATAATTATATCATTAAGCTCAAAATGTTTAAAAAAGGAAAACTATACATCCCTGAACATAAATGTATATACAATACTATTAATTACTATAACGGTGGGATATAATAAGCCCAATCTTAGAGTGCATAAAAAGAAGTTAATAAATCCTTATTTTTATGCTCATGAACAAATGTACATGAAAGTTTGAATATTTAGAAGAACATCATTAATAATTATCATTATAATAGCTCCTAATACTAACTGTGTAACTAAAAATATGTGATGATATAATGGACATAGATATTTCAAAACTGCTTTTTGTGATGAAAATATAGAATTTATTATAGGTACACATTTTTAATGACTTCCTGTTCCTTAAACTTACATAAATACAATGGAATTGTTTTGTACTAAACCAGAGACATTTGAAACAAGTCATAATACAATAATTGCAATAGAATTAGATGATAATTAGTATGTAGTTAATCATCATCTAATTCTATTACAATAGGTTCAATATTTTCAGTACTTTTTGTGTATTCATCTTTTAACTGTGTGAGTAGAGAACACTTTGGTATTTTTAGTTCCAGTGCCTCATCTACCAATATCTTTAATTTCTGTAATCTGCCAATATCAGGTGCTGTAGGAAGCAATATATTTTTAGTTTCAGTCATCCATTTGTCGAAGCTGTTCACTCTAAAATCTATAGTCTGCAACATTATATGCAATTCATCCATGTCATAACGATAATTGAGTGTCTTCTTTTCCCATGCACATTTACAAAATTCATCTGCATGCTGCAAACAAGCCATATATTTGCAATCTTCACATGATACTGATGACAGAAAACATGTGGTTTTACACACTTCACAAAGACGTTCATCATCACCAAGTAATTCAAAGGCTGTTCTGTTAACATTCTTTAAACCTTTCTTTGCAATTTGAGCTCTCAAATGGCCCTCTTCCTCTGTTGCATTAACTAGTTCTTTTTGTGTCTCTAGTGCTGTTTCCAAATCAAGACGATCTCCTTCTAATGCCATCTTACAAATCAACTCATCATGTGAGAAGACACAAAATCTTTTAAGATTTTTGTAGTGAGAAATACATTCTCTACCTATTTTTAACCAATCTGGTGGTGCAAAATTCACTGCTTCTGCAAAATTATAACCTTGATTAAACCCTGCATGGTAGGCTCGTGGAAATGTAACCACAAATTCCCCAGCCTGCTGATCAGTTCGATATATAGGCACACCTGCTGCCATTAAGATGTTAGGATTCATTATAGTAACTAACTGATGCAGTAAGTCAGGCTGAGATTTAAAGAGTTCAGGTGCTGCAGCTTTCATAGCGGTCTCTAATAATTCAGCACCACTCCCTGGGACTCCATACCATGTCTTAGCTTCACCCCAATGTAAATAATTGATTGAATAACTCCAATGATCTTCATTATGCCAACAAAATGCTGAGAAGCACATACCAACATACATCCATGGTACAGTCATACCAGATATATCAGCGTTAATAAATCTTAAAACTGAACCATCTAAAACAGGAAGATTGTTCAAATTCCACCCTGAGTCAACATATTCTTGATCCCCAGGATACAAATTCAATGATGATTTTGTTGGAAAACCCGAGCCATGATCCATAGAATGCAAATCTGCACCATACTCCACTGTAACATCTTCCTCTACGGAAGAAATTATCCTCCAGAATTCTTTTTCAGCAACATTTGTAGGCACTAAATGACCAGACATTCCAAAATAATCAGACTTAAATTTATCTGCCATTTCCCCAAATTGTTGCAGAGAGTATTCCCGCTCAGCTTGAGCAAACCCAAATGCTTCAGCAGGTTTGTGCACTTCCTCGGCTATACAACATGGACAGCGCCAGTCTCCATCTGGCACAGTTGTAAGTGGAGGTTTGAGGCAAAATGTATGGTAAGTATCAGAACATCCATTACATATTAATACAAGATCATCTCTGTGATCTTTCTGGCAAATAGCACATACATATATAGCTAATGGGTCAAGCTCATACCTAGGTCTTTTCCTAGATTTTGTAATATCAAATTCTTCATCATTAAGTCCAGGCATTTTTGGGCCTGGTCCATAGCAGGCCAACCTGCGAAGCTCTCTGTTTCTCTTCATTTCCTCGGTCATGGGAGTTTGACAACTCTCTTCACTCTTTATATCTGAACCAGTTTTGGTCTTTTTAATGCTTTTGTAAGGTTTTTCATCTTTAATATCATGGTCTTTTACATGTGTAATAGTCTCTAGCGCTACTTCTTTAAAGCAATGCTTCCCACTAAAACTACTACCCTTAATTTCAGTTTTTATGTCGGATTTTTTAACAGTTTTCAAAATATCTGCTTTGCTTCTTTCAAAAATTTCATAAGGCAGCAAGATTTTTTCATAATTGTTACGGAGGAAATTCATAGTATTTGCGTTTTGACTGTAGCCCATCACATTTGCAATCTTACGCCATTTTTTAGGAGAATTACAACCTTCGAATCCACCCTCCTCATCTACCCAAAATTTTAAACAATACAAATCTAATGTTTTATTCTCTATCATGGGTATTTTAAGGGGCGATCCTTGTAGATCCCAAAATTTTAATATCTTTTCCAGAAACAAAAGTTTAAGGCGTGTTATGGCTTCCAACTCATTAACTTTTTGTATACGCGGAACAAATTTTAATTTGTCCACATCCAAAGAAAACGGTGGTTGCCACCGTGAAGGCGGCTTAATTTTACATATTCCCGTTTTTTCTGCAACAGGACGGATTTTTGCAATATATCCCAAGGGATCCATAAATTCTTCAAGCGTAGGCTCAAACACAGGTGCCTCTGGTGGTGGAGTGAAAGTGAACTCTGCACTTTTATGCATGGCATTTTTCTGAATATTCTTGCTATCCATAATTTAAACACGACAGTTCACGAGTCTTAATTAAAATTTAATTCCAGAAGCAAATATGTCCACACGACATTTCACAAACATAGCTACGTGACTTTTCGACATGTGTAAATGGCTCCTTTCATTTAATCCTTAGATTAATTTTAGTTATTTGTTTCTTAAATTGATCAGGTGTAGCTTTAATAGGTAGGGTATTCAATTCACTAGATTATAATTTGAATGTTTACTATTTTAAATCAAAGTTTTTAGCACATGCCCTCTAGCATTAGGCGGTAGTCCTTTAAATTCAATAATAAACTTATTACAGAAAGAACACCCACCCAAACAAAACACGCAATGGTTGCCGAATATTAAAGTGATATATATTAAAGATATAAACAGATATAGTAGGTATCACTGTTCATTGTGGCGATTCATTCAATCAAACAAAATATCGAAAACTCTAGGCAGAAACGTTTTAAAAAAGGTGTCGCACCGCAGTGTGTAGTCAGTCACTTACTTAATTCAGTAGAACTTCTACTGTAGAAGCACATTAATATATCGCAGTAATCGCACTCGCTTCTCGCTAATCTTCAAGTTTCCAACAACAGCTTTTAGAGGCAAGCACAAACTAGCAACAAAAACGTAGTGATTACTTGCTCAGTGCTAGCAACTAGCTAGAGATAGAGGCAAGTACGACGACATCACAGAACAAATATAATCACAACTTCACAAGGAAGGAGGACGACATATTATTAGTTAGTGGACATGCGCTGTGATTGACAATATTCGAATTCGATCTCGCGAGAAAAATAAACGATACGATATCGATACAAAGAATCGCACGCACGCGACACCATAACTCTGATAGTACTCTGTGCAACGTGGGTGGAGGTGAGGAGGAGAAGAGAAACACAACACACACAACGACGACGACGACACGGACGACAATCCAACAAATACAGATTGAAATACAAATACAGACAAATATTGATTGATAGTGGTTCATTTCATTCTTGTTTGTGAGTACTGGACACAGCACTGTCTACGGTTCTCCGTTCGAATAAAAAGAGTGACAAGATACTTCAAATGAAATTATGTTGTCATGTATCAATATGAATTCTGGTTGTTAAAAGAATAACAATAAATGTGTATTTTAATATGTTCGCCATATCTTTCCATGGAAAATAAACCCCAACAAATTGGTAGCAGAGCGTGGTTACGTGGTTACGTGGTTCCGTGGTTCCGTGGTTATAAATAAAAGGTAAAAATATGGCATCGACGAGTTACCGAAATATCGAAACATTGACCAAGTCAAACTACGATACTTGGTGCCTACAGGCGCAAGCCGTCCTGATTAAAAACGACTATTGGGATATCGTAAGCGGTACAAAAATATTGTCATCAACTGCGGCGGCGGAGGAAAAATCTGCGTTCGAAAAGGAAGACCTCAAGGCAAGAGCTGAAATTTTACTTTTGCTGTCACCTTCCGAACTAAAGCAAATAAAAACATGCACGTCGTCGAAGTCAGTATGGGACAAACTTAAAGCTACATACCAAAGCACCGGGCCTGCACGTAAGGCAACCTTATTGAAACAGCTAGTTCTCAAACGTATGACAGCTGATGAGGACATCCGTGATCACTTAAATAATTTCATGGATGTGGTCGATAAACTCGCGGATATGGACATAAAAATACCACCAGAACTGCTCAGCATAATGCTGCTCTACAGTTTGCCGACGTCATTCGAAAACTTCCGAATAGCCATCGAGTCAAGAGATACACTGCCAAATCCTGACGATCTGAAAGTAAAAATACTTGAAGAATACCAAGCCAGGAGCGGTAAAGAAGCACCTGAGAGTAGTGAAGCATACCACTTCAAGAAAAATAAACCGAAGTTGTACTGCAAGAACTGCAAGAAGAAGGGCCATACTACCGAGGCATGCTGGGGAAAGAAGGATCGCTCAAATGAGAAGCCTAACAGAAGCCAACCAAAAAACTTCAACGTCTGCCTGAGTACTGCAAATTCAAGCACCAATAAAAACACGTGGTGTTTAGATAGCGGCTGCTCATCTCATATGTGCGGCGACAAGACGATGTTTTCGGCTCTGACCCCTGAAAATGGAACCCTAAAGTTGGCGTCAAACAAATATACGAGCAAAATTGAAGGAAAAGGAGAAGTTATAGTCAGCCAAGAAAAAATAGACTACAACTTCATAGACACGTTATTCGTTCCCGATGTGTCAGTCAATCTTCTATCAGTGAGCAAAATAACTCACAGAGGACACAAAGTCATCTTTGAAAAGGACAAAGCCTACATCGTAGAAAAAAGTGGCGAGGTGTCACTGACAGCACAGAGAAAAGACGGTCTATACTACTTCGAATTTGAGAAGAAAGACGTGTCAAACTACACCCGAAATGGAAATGGCTGCGACTTAATGGAATGGCATCGAAAACTAGGCCATATAAATGAAAGGGATCTAAAGAAGATGGCTCAAGACAACCTTATGTATGGAATGAAACCGACTGATGAAAAATTAGAAGCGTGTGAAACCTGCATAAAGGGCAAGCTGTCAAGATTACCATTCACACGACATGAAGGCCTCTACACAACGGAAAAGCTGGAAATTATTCATAGCGACGTATGTGGACCTTTCGAGTGCGAAACGTTAGCGGGATCGAGATATTA